>RPOG01001618.1:79988-137118 GCA_008086565.1 Thalassoma bifasciatum | reverse complement strand
CCTGACCTCGAGGGAGTTAATAGAGATAATGAGCTCCCTCATGATCTCACTATTTATAATAAAAAAAGAGACACAGTGAAAGATCAGGCTGCAGGGAGGAAGGAAAGAACAGACGGATGGAGAGAGAAACATTTCCCTCAGCTCTTACATGATGTCAAACCAGGAAACACACACACACACACACACACACACACACACATGTAATCTCACCCAGGATAAGGAATATCTCAGAATAATTCTCCTTTTTCAGTCTCTGGCTCACAGACGAGAACAAAAAAGTGTTTCTGTAACATCATGTGTGTTTTAATGTGTTTTAATGTGTTTACCTCTGGTCCCAGTCGCCATGTCTGCCACTTTCTGAAAAGCATCCAGGAAGGCGCCCGTCACCATGATGGTCGTCCTGAATCAAAGAAACACACATTAATTCAATTATTGTACACTTGTGTGTGTTTCCTGGGATCAGATTCCTTCTGTGGCTCTAAAAGACGTTAGTTTAGTGTTACCGTTACGTCATGAGGCAGGTGAATGAATATTAAAGCTCCAGTAAGAAGTTTTACTGAAAAGTGACTGAAATTAATTCTGTCATCTCAACATGAGCTACACAAGCAAATAAAACCATCAAGAAGAAAACCTGATTTAAATTCATTGCCATTTTTGTTGCGTGAAGCAGCTGCAGGGGGGTAAGAGTCAGGAAAGGTGATTCACAACCCTGAAGAAAAAAACAGGTCATTAAATTAACTTCTTAAGAAATGCTGTAATGATGCATTACAGTAAGTGAGATGATGTTTTTTTATGAGGCAAAACACTAATGGCGCTTTTCCACTATACAATTCCAGCTCTACTCTCCTCGTCTCTACTGGGTTTGGTTATCTTTTCCTCTAGCCCGACTACAGACTCACGGTGGGCGTGGATCTTATAACACAGCTGCGCTAAAGTGCTGCGCAGAAGTGCGTGCATGTTCATCTATAACGCCACACAAACATCATTTTGTACTAACATATGTGCCACCGTGGTCTTTAAAGGAAAAAAAAAGCTTTAAAAAGATTTCATTAAAGTAATACAGCGGCTCAATGTTGGTCGTCATGACAACGGAGGTAAACAACAGCCTGGTGCTGCTGCACGCGGAGGAAAACGAAGGAGCTGCTTCCTGACATCAACTCTTCCCTGGATCCAGTGAGATCACTTTAATTTTTGATTTTTGGGCCTGGTATAGCAGAGATTTGTTGTTGATCAATCATTCTTCTTTGAACTGGTTTTCCTTTTTGGTTCCCTGTGGATTAATGGACTGATTGGTGCTTAAAGACTCTCGCGGCAGACAGATCGCTCCTGCACCGACCAACTTTGATTTAATTTAAAAGACTCTTTAAAGCCAACTATCTTTGCTGTTAACTTCTTTTTTGTTTAAAAAGGACTTTTAACTTCTTTAGGAATCATGAAGGAGCATTTTAGGGCTGTATTTTGTCTTCATTCAGTCTGGTTCTGTGCCGTCAGGTTTAAATGTCATTAAAAACCCGTCGCTGACTTATTCCTTTGCCTCTTGTAAGTGATTTGTTCAGAGTCAGAAGCTGCAGAGACGACATTCTCTGACCAATGAGTGACCGGCAGTCCGTCCACGTCACCTTTTAGTATCAGCGTTACTCTCTTAGAACCAGGGTAGAGTAGGTACTAAAAACTGGCGTCTGACGCGTAGTACCGCACTAATGGAAATGCAACACAAACCGAGTAGAGGAGAGTAGAGTAGGGCTGAGACGAGTCAGTGGAAAAGGGCCATAAGGTGACGTGGACGGACTGCCGGTCACTCATTGGTCAGAGAATGTCGTCTCTCTCGACAGGTGAGTTCCTGCATCCTGAAATTAACATAAACCACGCCCCAATTCATCCATATAAGGACGTCTGTTCAGAGGTTCAGGAGGAGGAGCAGTCTTCCTTTAGGTCCTCATCATCAGCATCAACCTCACAGCTCGTTCTCTCGGTGTCTCAGAGACTCGTCTGCAGACGCTCGTCCTGACCGGAGATAAATGATCAGCTGATTCTCCTGGTGCTGTGAGGGAGATCGTACCGTGTATCCGTGACATAAATAACACATTAAAACAGCTGCTGGATATTTTTACAAACAGGTAAATAAATCTGAGTGAACAGCTGAGCTGTGTGTGCGTCATTTACTCAGAAAATGTTTGAAATCATAAGAAGACGCAAATTATTTTACATCTTCATTCAGTTTGCACTCTATGAAACTGTTTGTCAGAGCAGTCGACGATTTAATCAACATAAAATAATGTGGCATTCTGATCTGCACATGATTATATTTTTAATCTAAACTAAGTATTTTATTTCAGATTCAACATTTTAAGCACGGTGAGGACAAATGTGTCAGTTTCATGGTTTTTTAATAAATTCAGTCAATGCACAGTTTTTATTAATGAATTCTATTTAAGGCTTTTTTCTTTTACTGAAAGTAGTTTTAAAATGTTATGTTTTTAGTTAAAAGAGTCTGTGTTTTAAGTTATATAAACAGCTGATCATTCATTATTTGTGCGTAATTATGGTCTGAGGAAGTTCTACATTTGTTCACAAATTAAGAAGAAATTCAGGAAAGAAAACTTTGATGAATCACAGGTTTGTGCGTCAAACGTTCGTACGAATGATTTAGGCACGAATTTGTGCGTACGAACGTTTTGTGAATGAGGCCCATTGTCTTTGGTGGATTGTCTTTTTTTTTTTTTTTACATAGAACCAACTTTTATCCCTCATGGTTTTGTTTTTCATATTCAAAACTATAATAATAGAAGAAAACATCATCCCCTTCGACAAAGCGAATGATATCAACAACATATAAGATGGGGAACCAAAAAAGAACAGCACGATAAACAATAAGCAACAACAATTTAAGTAAAAATAATGGCGATTAAATCATCTTTCAGCCTGAGTCTGTAACAACAATCTGAATAATTTAACCACACTTTTATCAAACAGCAGCGTCTCAGTTTTTAATTCTGCTGCCTGTTTTTAATTAAATTATTCCACATCAGTCTCAGTGTAACGACAGAAACTGAACACAGTCGCGTTTGAACTGAAATGAAACTCAGTCTAATTTGCTGACTCGGCTCCTGCAGGAGAAATGGCGGCGTGCCCCGTCAGTCACGTGACCGTTTCAGCCCGAACCAAAACAAACAAACACAAACAAACGTCTCGTTCAGAGAGAAAACGCAGCAGACGGTGAAAACCTGAAAAAACCTGAGTCTGTTTTTAGAAAGGAAATAAACACAGAGAGAGAGAGAGAGAGAGGCTTCAAAGGCCCGAGTCAGGAGAGCAACTGGAGACACACACACATCATTAACATCAATGGAGCTATTGTCTGTGTGTGTGTCCCATTATCTCACACACACACACACACACACACACACACACACACACACACACACACACACACACAGACACACACTCTCATTACCCCTGAAAACTAGAGATCAGACGACACTGCTGTCAAAAGCTTGTGTGTGTCTGTCAATGTGAAAGAGAGTTTCCACTGAGGTCAGACACACACACACACACACACACACACACACACACACACAAAAAGCACCACCTCATCCTAAACCTGGTTTATAATCCTGCATTGACTCGACACCATGAAGTTGGGACATTGCGTGAAACATAAATAAAAACAGAAAAAGAAAATGAATTTCAGATCCTGTTTGACCTATATTCAGTTGAATTCACAATAAAAGCAAAATATTAATTGTTCAACTGATAAACTTTGTTGTTTTTTTCAAATATTGACTCATTTTGAATTTGATGTCTGCAACACGCTCCTAAAAAGCTTTGCCAGGTTCACCACTTTGTCAACAACTGCGTGAGCAAACAGTCCAACAGTTTAAGAACAATGTTTCTCATCTTTGTCCAACTGCAGGAATTGATGGATTTCATCATCTACAGACCATAATATCATCAAAAGATTCAGAGAATCTGGAGAAATCTCTGCACGTAAGCAGCAAGGCCCAAAACCAACATTGAATGGCCGTGACCTTTGACCCCTCAGGCGGCGCTGCATTAAAAACCCACATCATTGTGTAAAGGATATTAGCACGTGGGCTCAGGAACACTTCAGAAAACCATTGTCAGTTAACACAGTTCATCACTACATCTACAAGTGACAGTTCAAACTCTACCATGCAAAGACAAAGTCACACATCAACAACACACACAAACGCTGCAGAACTCTTTTTAACTTTGACTTCTTAATCTAATAAATTGGACTTTTTATCACTTAAATTTGAGTTTTCATCTCATAAAATGACTTTGTCACATAATTTTGAGTTTCAATCACATTATTTTGACTTTTTATCTCTTAATTTGAGTTTTTATCACTTAAATTTGACATCTTTATCTCAAAATTTTGACTATTCATCTCATAAATTTGAGTTTTCATCTCATAATTTAACTTTTTATCACTTAAATTTGACTTTTAATCTCATTAATTTGACTTCTATATCTTAAGAATTTGACTTTCCATCTGAAAATTCAAATTTTTATCACATTTATTTGACTCTTTCATCTCAAAAGTTTGAGTTTTATCCAATATATTTAATTTTCCATCGGCTATATATGACATTTTACCTCAAAATATGACGTCTTATCTCATAAATTTGACTTGTTTCTAATAATTTTGACATCGTCCACAAAATTATGACTCAATATGGGCAACAACAACAAAAACAATCTAAAAAAATCCAAAGTCAGACATCAACAACACACACAAACGCCGCAGAACTCTTTTTGGAAATCATGGACGTATCATGGGTAACTGTCCCAGTATCTGTGAAGGCAGCATTAATGCTGAAAGGTACAAACAGGTTTTGGAGCAACATCTGCTGCCATCCAAGACACTTTGTCTTTTTCAGGGACGTCCCTGATTAATTCAGCAAGACAATGAAACCAAGACACATTCTGCTCCTGTTACAACAGCGTGGCTCCGTAGTAGAAGAGTGCAGCTACCAGACTGACCTGTCTCCCATTAAAAATGTGTGACGAACAAAACACAACAACAGAGACTGTTGATCAACTGAAGTTGTGTCGTTCTTGTCTCCATCTCTTCATGGACTCGTTCT
Organism: Thalassoma bifasciatum; assembly: GCA_008086565.1. Lineage (NCBI taxonomy): Eukaryota > Metazoa > Chordata > Actinopteri > Labriformes > Labridae > Thalassoma > Thalassoma bifasciatum. The sequence continues at coordinate 132,010 of RPOG01001618.1, read as the reverse complement.
TCTTTAAATAAGTTGTGGTTTCATGTATTTGTGACACATTATTATCTTAAAGCTGCACATGACACAGATAAACTCCATTTCCAGCTCATAATTTATCAGTGATGCTGTTTTTTCCTGTTTCTTTGTGTGTGTTACTGAGATAATGTGATGCACAGAAACACACCATCAAAACTCTCTGTACGTGAGGACAAGGACACACACTCTGCAAACTCCTCCTGATGCACTATCGATCGTTTAAAGCATATAATTATTTATTGATGATGCTTTAATTTTAGCTTAAGTGGGGATTAAACTTGATTTGGTGCAGAGCTTCCTGCACAGATGCTGGTTTGAAAGGAAACTCAGACGTTTAATGCTCATCCATCCTGAGTTTAAATGCTTCTATTTTTATCCAGTGTTGATTATAAAGTCTGCTCCTGCATTTATAAAACTGCTGAATACACACACACTGTTTAGAAACAAGCGTAAGATGAAGACTTTACATTTTTGTGATGCTGAACTCATTAAAAATACTTTCTCCTCTGAGCCTGATGGAAATCAATTATTTAACACTTAGAGAAAGAAAAAACACAAAGTGATTGGATATTCTTTTGTAGAGATGTGGATTATATTTATGCTTAGAGTCGAAATAGAGAAAATAAACACACTTGAGTTTATTCTCTTTAAAAAAAACAACCATGAGGGAGGCGTCTTTGTGTCTTTTTAATTGCAGTGAAGTTAAGAGTCTGTATCAAAGCGTCTGCACTAATTACCCACAGCAGATCTTTTCAGTCGCATTAAACAGTGTGTGTGTGTGTGTGTGTGTGTGCGTGTGTGTGTGTGTCTGACTGACAGAATGATGTTTATCAAAGGTAACAGCTCCACAGAGACACAAAGACTTCACAGAGTTATGAACCAGGGTTAAAGCGTTTCCACCAGAGTCACTACAGTTCATGTAAAAAATAAACAACACAGCGAGTTTTAAAAGACTTTTCAGTCGTTTAACTGATAAAAAATAAAAGTATGAGGGTTAAAAAAGCAAGAAGACTGACTGACCCAGGATCTGTTATATCAGCTGTTTCAAACACACCTGTCTTTGAGTGTGAGACTGTTGGAAAAATCCTTTTTTCTTTGGGATTGTTGTTGTTTTTATTTTATTTAACTTGACACAATTAAGGATATTTTGCACTTCATCATTTTTAAAAGTCAAGAGTCAAAGATAGCTCTTTTTGTTCTTCAGTTTTAAAAACTAAAAATACAATTTAGAAAGTCCGGTTTAGAAAAAGCAGGAATAGGTGTTAGGGATTTGAGAAAAGTCAAAATTCAACTATTTATCTAAAAATCTCTTTAAATTTTTTGCCTTTTATCCTTTAATTTTGTATTTATTTCGTAAAATTTTGCCATAAATCTCAGTTTTGACTTTTTAATCAAAATTTAAACTAAAAATCTCAAACACTGCCATTATTTCAAAACGTAGACTTTTTAATCTTAGACTTTTTTAATCTTAAAATTTTGACCTTAAATGAGAAAGTTTGGACTTTTCTCACATAATGTTAAATTAATTTCTTAAACTCTGGAAGTTTATTGACTTTTTGTCTCAGAATTTTGTCTTTATTTCTCAAAATTCCCACTTTTCATATTAAAAAATTGACTTGAGTGTAAGACTGTTGGAAAAATCCTTTTTTCTTTGGGATTGCTGAATTTTGTTTTTATTTCTTTTGTATTTTAATTTATCTAACTTGACACAAATAAGAATATTTTGCACTACATTATGTTTAAAAGTTAAGAGTCAAAGATAGCTCTTTTTGTTCTTCAGTTTTTATAACTAAAAATACAATTTAAAAAGTCCGGTTTAGAAAAAGCAGGAATAGGTTTTAGACCCTGGGTTTTAAAAAAAAGTCAAAATTCAACTGTTTATCTAAAAATCTTCCTTTCAATTTTTTTTGGCCTTTATTCCATAATTTTGTATTTATTTTATATAATTTGGCTTTAATCTTAGAGTTTTGACTTTTTATATAAAAATGTCAACTTTTTATTTCAAACATTGCCTTTATTTTAAAACATAGACTTTTCATCTTAGACTAAATTTTGACCTTAAATGAGAAAGTTTGGACTTTTTTCACATAACGTTAAATTAATTTCTTAAACTCTGGAAGTTTATTGACTTTTTGTCTCAGAATTTTGTCTTTATTCCTCAAAATTTCCACTTTTCATATTAAAATATTGACCTTTTATCTCAAAGTTTGAAACAATTCTTACCTTCAGTTTTTATTTTCATCCTCACATTAGAGTAAAAGCTTTTGATGTTTCAATGGTTTGATGTAATTTTCTGTCAAGTTTGTAAATGTTACTGTAAATTGTGAAAATTTCACTAAAGTTTGATTTAAAGAAAATCATGAATCGAATTGAAATCGCTGAATCAGCCAGAAAAATCACAATTAGATCTTTTTCTAAAATCATTCAGCCCTTGTATATATCCTGTGTATATCAATGTTCTTATTTCATATATCAGCCAATATATCTGATATTTGGGGTTTTTTTGCCCTCAGTAAAAAATAAATTGCTGAGGGATTAGCCAGGACTTTCAAGAGTCTTGCACATAAAAAATCTGTTCAGTTTGTGTGTTTTTATTGCTCAGGGTGACGTCAGACAGTTTCTCCCTTTGGGGCAGTTTTAACTGTAAAACAGAGCTGCATTCATACCTGAACACTTTTTGTTAGAGTAGAAAAAAACTCTGGATGTGCCAGTTAAAGCTCGTCATGTTTTTCTGATTTTGTTGTCATCATCTCCCTGACAACATCTTTATTTCTTAAAATTGCTGCCGCTCAGGTGAATCTGCGTCACTTCTAAAGTCGACCTGATTTGAGGAAACGCTGATAATCGATCCAGAAGTTGAATAATCATGTTTACTTATTGCATGTGTGTGTTGAAAGTGTGTGTTTTACCTGAGCTGTGATTGCAGTTTGGCCCCTTTGCTGACAAAATCCTCCCATGTTGGATAACTGGCCTGCAGCAGAGACAGAGAACAACAGTGAGGTTAAAAAGAGCAGCTCGTGTAAAAAAAAAGAACAGGATTCCCTGAGTTTCTCTGAGGCGTTAAACCCTGCACTTAAACAAAACACATCCCGTGCCAATAATCCTAAAGAGCTTATGACCTTAACGAGGGAGACAGAGCTATTACTGGAGCATTAGCGCTAAACCTGTCAGGTATTTCACTGCACGGCGTGGGAATCTGTCAATACACAGCAGTGGTGTGCACAGAGGGGGGGCGGCAAGGGGTCCCCTACCCTAAAACAAATGCTGAAGTAGGGTTGTCAAAAGTATCGATACTCCAAAAAGTAAGTAAGTTTTTTTTTTTTTTCAAAGATGCAGACTGAAGCAGAGAGGAGTCAACCTGCAACTAAACCTAAGAAATTACAGCCAACTCAACCACTACTGTTTGAAAAACAGTGAAACTATGATCTCAAGTTTCCTGAAGCTTAAAAAATAAACAGATCTGTGGCAGAGAAGATCTGTGAGGATCAGTTTAATACCTCAAATTATTAATCTAATTGTTTTTTCTTTTGTGTGTTTTTACCTTAGACAACCAAAAATGTTGTAATTGTGGCAATTTTTGTTCTTTGAAGGTTTTTTTTTGCTGGTGCTAAATTCAGATTTTGTAAACATTTTAGTTAAAAGAGTAATACCTCAGTAGAACAGTGTGAAATTGTGTTATAACTTGTATTTATAAATACTTATTTCTTATTAATGCAATTAGTGAAAACGTGATGACCTTGTTTTTTTAAACCTCTATTTGTTTTATTACTTTATTGAACTGATTATTCATGTGGGGTTCTGCTTTTCATGTTAATAAAATGTATTTTATGCCTTTTTAATTATTTGTCATTTTTTATTCCGTAGTATCGAAAATGATATCGAGTATCGAATATTTTCCTGAGTATCCGTATCAAGTTTGAAATTTCAGTATCGTGACAACCCTATGCTGAAGTAGCCTCTCAGTTGATAAACCATATTTCTCTGCTCCTTTGGCTGATTAAATCATGATAAACTGACCACCTGGGAACCAAAACACACACTAATATTTCCTCTTGAATGCCAAACATGCTAAAGTATCCTCTTATGGGCAAAAATATACCCTGTTGGGCGACAAAACACTTGCATAAATGATTTCCTCTTGGGAGTCAAAATGTGCAGAACTAACCTCTTGGATTTGTTACACTGGTTAAAATGATTAGCAATCAATAAAAGATGTGTTCTTAAAGGGAGCAGAGTATACCTGTAGAAACACCAACTCATCTGAGCATTTGTGGCACATTTTTTAAACCAATCAAATCGCTTCCTGCCATCCTGCACATTCATTTAACCAGCGTCCACTGACAAACCCTGATTCAATGGGGTTCGCCGAGCAGGAGGGACCCAAATACGACAGAAAATGACAGAAAAAGTCTTTATAGCTCAGTTATAAGTTACTGCTCCTCTTGCTGAACAGAACAGAAAAAGATAGACAGAGATAAAGAGGCTGAAACAAGAGAGACCACGGAGAAAGACCAGGGAAAAAAACAAACTGTGTTTGTTTGTTTGTTTGTTATGTTTGTGTATTAGTTTCTCTTCACTGTCGTTAATCTTTGCTGTCCACAATGTGACTGAATTTATTATTCTTGTTAGTTTTTTGGTTTGTTAATGCAGGTATGCACATATTTATTCAAACAAATGGACAAACTTTTGCTGATTAAGTGCCAAAAATTAATTGATGATGGTTTTGTTATTGATAAAATCTAATCACCCCCCCCTTCGGTGACTCCTTTAAGGGGGTAAAGCTGCTGTTCTCCTGCAGCAGCAGCAGCTGATGATGATGATTATGTAACTGAGGCTGATTCATGCTGCAGACTCTGACCTCAGGTTACATCTGAGAGCAACAGCTGCTGCTTCACTCTTCTGCTTATTCAATTAAAAAGCAGGAAAGCCCTGCTGGACCACGGAGCCCGTCCAACTCTCTTTGTCCCTGAACCCGCTCACCCGCCCGGCCTCAAACTCTGACGCTGCACTGAGGGGACGATAATTCGGATTTAACCCCTAACGCTGAGACGTCAGCCTCTTAANGGAATCCAGAGTTCAAACATATCAAAAGTGTTGTTTCATCAAATTATTCCAAGTGGTGAAATTTCTCCTGTAAAGTCCGTTGTTTGTCTGTCTGTCGTGTCCGTTCTCATCAATAACAGCAGCTTCACAGTCTTAGAGCATTTCCTCCTCAATGTCAATCTGACAAAGCTGCAAGTCTTTGTTTTCAACAGGGTTCTAGCTGCAAGACTAAAGTCACCCCATCCTTTTCTGTTGAGTTTTCATCCCAGGACAGCTTGTGATAGACAACAAGTGCTCCCTGCTTGACTGGTCTTGTGTAATATCTCTATTAGAGGGTCGTTTATTGGCTAACAGGCCTGTCACTCACTCCTACAGTAACCAATCACCTTACACCTCACAGGAAGCAGCTGTAGCCATTTAGATCATTGATGAGACCCAAGAGAGCAAAGCTGACTAAAAAGAGGACACTGAGCACTGTCGAAGCTGGTTTTGTTTGCGCGAAGTCTCCCGACGAGAGCGTGGAAAGTGAGTACAACTCTGCACCTGAGACTAAAAACTCTCTAACTCCTACAAAGTTTTACCTAAAAAGCTCAAACTTCACCCAGATGTAGATGAGAAGGTTTAGAAGTGATGTGGTGGATGTTTTATGTCTGACATGAAGCATCTTGAAGTTAATGATGTTCAAAAATAAAGTGGAAAAAAAAGTGTTTCAGCTGCATTTATCCTGATGTGGACTTTAGCCACATATAAAAACATGACATTTTCTAAAACTAGAGACTTTAATCTTTTTTTAATTGAGGTGTCACTGATGAATTTTGACCTTATGGTTCTTCAGTTATAAGCTCTGAAACACAGCGTGGTAAATAGACCAGATTTGGGTGGGGTGTAAAGGGTTAAAGCTGTGAGCTCGGTCCCTGGTTTGCAGAAAGGCCGTCGTGCACACGGCACAGTGCGGCTGACAGGTTTACACGCTGCAGAGATTTAAAACGCCGTGATGAAATACTGCAGGTGAGCGGCCGAACGCCTCCACAAACAGAGAGCCTGCGATTGATGGAGGGAGCTGAAATAGAGCGAACGCCACGGCGGTTTATTGATTCCTGCAGAAACAACGAGGCACTGATTTAAAGCGAATTGAAGAAACGAAAGCAGAGCCAGTTCCTGGGACTGAAACCTCCAGGTTATTATATAATAACAGACGTTTAAATAAAAGGCAGTAGGTCACTGCTCTGTTTGAGCATCATTCATATTCTAATGTAATCTTCCTAAAAAGCTCTTCTTATGCAAGAGGGCTTCACTCAGATTAATCTTCCAGAAAATCCCAGCATGAAAAATGTAAAAATCTGCACAGACATGGAGGAAACTAAACCTCTTCTTCCTCCTCTTCACTCAAACTGATGCTTTATTACATTTCTGTTAATGTGTCTGTATGTTTCTGATGTACAGAGATACAGTCTATTTTATTCATATTTTATTTCTATTTTATATTTTGCACTGATGCTCTTTTTGCACATCTCTTAAGTTTAGTTAACAACATGTTTTTAACTTTTTATTTCACACCTGCTTCAGCAACGTAAACATTTCTTTGTCATGTCAATAAAGCTTTTTTTATTTGAATTGAAAACTGAATTGTAAGATCTCATTAACCTCAAATGTGTCAGAAAACCAGATTTTTCTTTTTTGCAGTTGATGTTTTCAAGCCGTGATGTCGCGTTGTGTATTCGTAATAACAAATGTGCTTTTATTTTGAAAGGATCAGAAAGCTATTTCTGCAAGATAATTATGATTTATGTCAACTGGAGCTTCTTGGGATGCTTTTTTTTAACTTACTCTTCTCTCTTGTATATGAAAGATGTGTAAAACAGTAAAAATATGACATGAAAAGTTATTGAAAATGAGATTTTAAGGTTTTACAGATTGTTATATTCTGATTTTGAGAGGAACGATCTACAACGGATAATTAGAGACTTTTATTACAAGCTGGGTTTTAAACGCAGGTACAATATATTTTCACTTTTCTCTCCAGTAAGAAACTTAAACATGAATTTATTATATTGAAAGAATTAGTCAGAGAAAAGTAAAGAAACCTGCTAAAACTCTACTGTTAAACACAGCTACCTTTAAATTATATTTCACTACAGAGAAACATTAATACGTTCATTAGTCTAAACAAAGGGGAAAAAAAGAAGCGTTAATATAAAGTTTCCAAATATTTGTGGAGACACGAAGCCCTGAAATTATTTGCTTTAACCACGAGCACATTAAAGGTCTTAAGATGTTTTCGAGCCCTGACGTCGCTTTGTGTATTCGTAATAACAAATGTGCTTTTATTTTGAAAGGATCAAAAAGCTATTTCTGCAAAATAATTATGATTTATGTCAACTGGAGATTCTTGGGATGCTTTTTTTTAACTTTCTCTTCTCTCTTGTATATGAAAGATGTGTAAAACAGTAAAAATTTGATATGAAAAGTTATTGAAAATGAGATTTAAGGTTTTAAAGATTTGAATATTGAGGATAATCAGAGGGAATTTATTACAAGCTGGATTCTTCATGTAGGTACAATATTTTCACTAGTCTCTCCACTAAGACACTTAAACATGAATGTTTTTATGTATAAATGATATTGTTAGTATTGTGAGAATTATTCAGACCCTCTGTATAAGTAAAACTAATCATTACAATTAAATAAAGTAAAGAAACCTGCTGTCAAAAACTCTACTGTCAAACAGAACTACCTTTAAATTATATTTGTCTGTTTATTAGTCCAAACAAAGGGGAAAAAAAGAAGCGTTAGATATAAAGTTTCCAGATATTTGTGGCGACATGAAGCCCTGAAATTATTCGCTTTAACCACGAGCACATTAAAGGTCTTAAGATAATAGCAGACAGGTTCAAAGATCGACTTCAAGAAGATTTTCCAGGATGTAAAACTTGGATAGGACTCGTCAAAGATACAGGCAGGAGTTCAGAAGGTTTTGACAGAATAAACAGAGGAAATGTCCTCGCTTTAATCCCAGAAACGATAAGAAGTTTTGGTCCCTGAAGGTGGTTTTGATGAACTCTTTAAAGAACTGAACCGTCGCTGTTTTCTTCAGCCTGTTCAGCTCTTCCTGCTCCCTCCGCTCTTCGCCTGAAGCTTAAACTCTGTCAGGATTTGTTGTGGCTGCCAAGAATGTCTCACTCACGCGCAGACAAAATACCTCAGCAGCAGTTTTACTTCAGGCGGAGCTGAAACCATCGCACGCTCCCTGAGAATCAGGGCCGAGCGGCTGCGGCGGCTAAATAAAGGTCCTGAACGCCGCAGGGGTCAGCGCCGGCGTCGTGAGGGTTTCCCTCAAACAGCTGCTGAGTGATTCTATAATTAAAGGTACACTTCACATCCATGGGACAAACTTACCAATTTTTCAAAATATTGATCTCAAGTAATGCCCAATTTTACATTGTCTCATTTTTTATGATATTTCACTTTCTTTTAACACATGAAGTTAACACCTTCCATAATTAATTTAGCAAAAAATGCAAATTGTGTATTTGAATTTGCAGTTTTGGTGCTGTCTGATTTCTTAAATGTCAAGTTTGCCCTTCAAAATTAAAACTAACATACCTGTTTTTTCTATTATTTTCAGCATTATTTGTTCAAAGTTGTCATTAAAATATGTCAAAGCTGTTTAACAAACTATTCAAATATTTAATATCCATAAAATTATTCACTTTGTTTGTGTCCGAGAAATCAGTGTCAACCCCATAAATCAGCAACAGTTTGTTTTAAAGTCACATGACTCAAACCATGTGAGGTCACAGACTTTTTGGTGGGAACTTTGGACAAAGTTTGATATTTTTTCAACTCCTCCTCGTCAATATGTCATCCAAATGTTTGTCTGTGAGTGGTGCGATTTAATCGTTCGTCAACTGTGTTATTGACATTTTCTTGCTAAATTACTGTAAATGTTAAAATAACCAAAAAGTAAACAACATACACAGAATCGTGAATCCAATTGAAATCGCTATATCTGCCAGAAAAATCGCAATTAGATCTTTTTCTAAAACCGTTCAGCCCCAGTACGGGGTAGTGAGCATGTGCAGCCGCTGACACTGAGCCACGGAGGAGGAGTTTGGATGCTGTTTGTAAACAGAGAAGTGAAAATTTCTGCACACTTCACCTTTAAGGAGGCTTGATGATGTCATCAGTATCAATAAATGATGTCAGTTCCAATAACAACAGCAGGATTATTCCTGTTATTAGTCATAAAACTTCAGTTATGATCCCATCAGCGCCCTGGACTCCAGTTCATGTCTGTGTCTGCTTCAGTGATTAGATAACACTGTTAACCGCTCGATGACCGTCTGACTTAATGAGTAAATAAAGTCAGACTAAATAAAGTCTTTGTGGTGGGTCAGGACCTGAGGAAGGTCACAGATCAGGATTCTACTCTTAGATGTCACGCAAACCCTCCACTCAGCTCTCAGTCTGTCTCTGTGTTTCTGTCGGTCAGTGGAGCAAGGCAGGATTATCATGGCAGGATTAGACACTGGAGGCAGGTGACTACACACACACACACACACACACACACAAGCTGAAGTAACTGTACACCTGTGTAACTGTCTGGTTGACTGAGCAGGTAGGATAACAGCTCCGTAAACTTTCTGTACATGGAGAAGCTTTGAGAGCAGAGTTTAGTCTGACGGTGCAGGTGGAGCATGAAGTTTGTTTCCACTCTGGAGGGAGATTTTACGCGCTAACACAGACACTAACAGAGGCGCTAACACAGATGCTGAACCTGCTGAAACAATGAGGCACAGGCTGTTTTCTAAACCGCCTACTACATACTACCTACTACTGTAGTCTGTAGTGTGACTGTTTTGTTGGACCTGTTTAGTCGTATACTACTCTGGATTTCTGTTTCAGGAAGTGGAGCTGATGGTTTTTTTTCTAATGTTTAACTTTATCATAAATAAATCCATGAGAACATTTCAGTCATTAATTCACCACATCAATCAGTGGAGAAGTTACAGGAGCAATAAAAGTAGATAAGTTAAATTAGATGTCAATGAGATACAAAGGAAAATAAATAAATGAAATTAAACATGGGAAGGAAGTTGTACATTTTTTTTTGAGAATTTTTATGTTTTTTTCATTATTTCTAGTGGTTCAAGGAACAATTTTGATTCATTTAGAAAAACAACAAATTCAGGGAGAGATTAGAGTCCTGATTTTATCAAATTTGTAAAGGTATAAAAGTTTAATACAGTAAAATCCCCATATTTGATTTTTAATCTTGCACCAAAAGTTATCGTGTATTGAAAATAAATCTGAAACCAACTGACTTTTTATTTTTCCAGCTGGTGTAAAAACTGCGTCCTCATTACCCACGTAGGCTGTTAGTGTAAAATAAAAAGTGATAAATGATTTAGGGGCTTTTATGAATTTGGTAAAAGTAAACAGCTCTTTCATGATGAAGTGAGCAGATTTACCGCTGTTTCTTTCCTGTCACTTCACTTTTATCTCTGGGACCGTTTCACATTTTTGTTGTTGTGTTGTAGTTGAGCTGATTTATTCCAGTAGGTGTCAGTAATTCACCTCAACCTGTGCGCCCCCAAACTGACAAACGCCATTAGCGCCGTGCATTGTGGGAAACAGTACACCAGGTAGACTGGTCCGTTACAGACTGAGAAATTTTCCCGGATCAGTAGAAACATCCGGGAACTTGTAGTTTACTATAGATCTACCAAGTTTTCACAAACTGATGCTACAAACTGAATTTCAGCCGAAGGAGGAGGAGGTTTGGAAAACAGCCACAGTCTTCAGAATCAGGGTCACCAACATCAACACTTTCTAACATTTCTAGTTATTTTGAAGACGTGACAGTTAAAAAACGAGAACGACCAGACTTGTGTGTAACCTTTGTTTCCTCCAGATGGACTTTGGAAAACTTCAGTGTTGTAGAAAAACAGTGCGGTGTTGTGTCTGTAGGTTTTGTCCACACAGTTTGCAGAGAACAGCGTGACTTTTGGTGTATGATAACAAAACTCAGCTCCTTCCTGTTAGTTTGAGTGAGTTGGTTGGGGGCCAACAGTGACATTTATAAAAAAAAATCTTCCTCCAGACACAACAATGAACCTTCACCGATGAAACCAAACGAGTTTTGCTTAAACTCTGGAAATGCAACAAGCCAAACTTATAACCGCACAGTATATAACTAAATAATGCAGCAAGTTATAAATCGCATCCTGGATAAGAAGAAGGAAAATTAAAGTATTTTTGTGAAATTAGAAAAGCATGAAAAAGCTGAACATATTTGGTCTCTCATTATTTCATTATGTTGACTCATGATCCATATAGTGAATTATTTCAAGCCTTTATTTCTTGAAATATTGATAATTATGGCTTACAGATGATGAAAACCCAGAATTTACTGTGTCTGTAATTAGAATGTAACATAAGATCAATGAAAATGGAGATTTTAAACAGGTTTTAGTGTCTATTTCTAAGCAATGAATACCTTTTTGTTGACTCACTTTTGCCAATTTTAGTCACTCTTTTCTCATATTTTTTACCCTTTGGACCATTGTTTTTGCTATTTATGACAATTAACAAGTTTTCTCACTTTTTTTCCAGTTGTCACCCATTTTTGCAGTTTTTTTTAGCCATTTTACCACCATTTTATTACCCTTGCAAAGGTAGTTTCCAACAGTTTGTCTCTTTGGTTGAGTAACTCTGGAGTAGAGCGTAAAACATCCGCTGCAAAAAGCAAAAAACAACAACAACAACAAAAAACTATTTAGTATTTACACATTTAAGGTTAAAGAAACATTGCACAGTGTGTCTTTATTCTCTTAGTTGCATCTATTTGACTTTTCCCCCAAGTTTTTGCCCAATTTTCATCCATTTTTGCTGCTTTTTGTCAATTTTTTTTCTCCTTAAATTTTTAAAACTTAAAATTGAAATGAAAACCAGAAGGGGGGCCTGCATTTCCTTCCAGTAAAACCTCAATGTTGAAATGCTGAGACCCAATTTAACATTAAGAACTTTCTTACAACAAATGCTTAGTTTTGAAATGCTGAGCCTTATCCTGATGCATGTCACTCAGTTCAGCTCTGCTCCAATAGATCAATGCAGATGTTAGGGTTGTGGCTTAGCATTTCAGCATTAAGCATTTGCTGCAAGACAGTGCTTAATGTTGAAATAAGGCTCAGCTTTTTTCAACACTGAGCTAAATTTTGAATAAAAGTCCTGTAAAGAAGTTTAATGTTCAAAACCTGACACTAAAACATTGGATATGATAGATTTAGAAAAACAAACGACAGTATTTCAGTGATTTTTGAATTTCTCAATAGAATCTGTTAAAAAAGTCGTCTCTTTCTTCAGATTTCCAACTAAAGGAAACTAAAAAAGTCATGGATGTTAAGAAGAAGCAGCGTGTTTCATAACTGAGAAAGAGCCTGAAGCTGTAAACAGGCTGAGAAACACGACCTTTCTCACTCCTGTAGCATGTTGTTGGTATGAACAGTATGTCAGCACATGTGGGTCTTTTTACATCATCAAAAACAGCTCGCTCTGACAAACGGACGCTTTGCTTTTCCTCTGCAGGAGAGTTAAAGTCTGCGGTGGGTGTTTGGTGGCGTTATGAGGCCTTTACGGGGGGCGGAGAACAGCGATAAGTGAACTTTAACCAGCGAGAGAAACCAAAAAAAACTGCTGAGTGTTATCAGGAGATCAGCTCACTTAGGAAAGATGAGAGAGAGATAAAAGAGAGAAGAGCAGAGTATTTTTCAGAGGAAACGGATCCAAACGAATTCCACTGAACTGGTTTAAGCTCATGGAAACATGAGGCCTCTGTCAAAACCTAACACCAATTCCAGGGAAGTTTGAGCATCGTGTAAAAGCAGAATACAAAGATTTATAAATCCTGTTTAACCTTTCGTCAATTGAATACATAACAAAGACAAGATATTATGATTCAAACTGATTAACCTGACGTTCCTAAAAATCTGGGACAGGTTCATGGACACTAAATGTTGAAGCTTTGGAGCTGGAATTCTTTCACATTCACAGGTCAGTGTAGTAGCTGCACTCTTCTACTACAGAGCCACGCTGTTGTAACAGGAGCAGAATGTGTCTTGGTTTCATTGTCTTGCTGAAATAATCACGGACGTCCCTGAAAAAGACAAAGTGTCTTGGATGGCAGCAGATGTTGCTCCAAAACCTGTTTGTACCTTTCAGCATTAATGCTGCCTTCACAGATACTGGGACAGTTACCCATGATGCCATGGGGCACGAACACACCCCCCATACCATCACAGATGCTGCTTTTGAACTTTGCGCTGAGAACAATCCTGATTGTCCTTTTCCTCTTTGGCCCAGAGGACACCACGTCCATGATTTCCATAAAGAGTTCTGCGGCGTTTGTGTGTGTTGTTGATGTCTGACTTTGGATTTTTTTAGATTGTTTTTGTTGTTGTTGCCCATATTGACTCATAATTTTGTGGACGATGTCAAAATTATTAGATACAAGTCAAATTTATGAGATAAGACGTCATATTTTGAGGTAAAATGTCATATAAAGCCGATAGAAAATTAAATATATTGGATAAAGAACTCAAACTTTTGAGATGAAAGAGTCAAATAAATGTGATAAAAATTTGAATTTTCAGATGGAAAGTCAAATTTTTAAGATATAGAAGTCGAATTAATGAGATTAAAAGTCAAATTTAAGTGATAAAAACTCAAATTAAGAGATAAAAAGTCAAAATAATGTGATTGAAACTCAAAATTATGTGACAAAGTCATTTTTTGAGATGAAAACTCAAATTTATGGGATGAAAAGTCAAATTATGAGAAAAAGATGTCCAAATTTAGTGATTAAAAGTCAAATTTAAGTGGTTAGAAGTGAAATTCATATGATCAAAAGTCAAAATTATGTGATAAAAACTCAAAATAATGTGATAAAAAGTCAAATTATAAGAATCAAAAGTCAAATTTTTTAGAAACAGATGTTCAATTTATTAGATTAAGAAGTCAAAGTTAAAAAGAGTTCTGCAGCGTTTGTGTGTGTTGTTGATGTCTGACTTTGTCTTTGCATGGTAGAGTTTGAACTGTCACTTGTAGATGTAGTGATGAACTGTGTTAACTGACAATGGTTTTCTGAAGTGTTCCTGAGCCCACGTGCTAATATCCTTTACACAATGATGTGGGTTTTTAATGCAGAAATCCATCAATTCCTACAGTTGGACAAAGTTGAGAAACATTGTTCTTAAACTGTTGGACTATTTGCTCACGCAGTTGTTGACAAAGTGGAATAATGACAATCATCAACTTTCCCAGTCTTCTGTTGTTTCTGTCCCAGTTTGAAAAATAAATATCTTGTCTTTGTGGTGAGTTTTGAAAATCATCGTCTCCTGTTTTATTTACTCTCTGGGTTTGTAGAAAGTTTCCTCCAGCGTCACCGCGGCACCTGGAAACAAAATAAATCTCTCCTCCTTTGTCTTCACGTCAGTCAGCGCTCAGAGACAGGGTACGTCAGGTAAGACGAACACCTCTGAGGCTGTGAAAAGAGGAGATTCAACTCTTTCCACGAAACGTTTGACCTCACACTAACTGTTTACCGCAGAGTGATTTATGGGAATATTGACGCTCCTCTTCATAAATCACAGAGTCCCGGAGCAGAGAAGGTATTTGGAGGAAGAATGTGACGGTAGAAATTCCTCCGAAACCAGTTTAAGAATGAAACTTGATGAACAGACTGAGGAGGTTTCACTTTAGTGAAGAATCAGTTTTAACATCTATTATTTTATTATAAGAATATGAAACTTTCTTTCCTCTCTGTCTGGAGTTAATGGCCTTTAACTAAACATCAGTCACTTTAATTTTTTTTTATTCTTGCTGCTGTTTCTCATTGATAATAAAGTCATAAATCTGATAAAACATGATTCAACTGTTGGTCATTGTTTCTGTTTTAGTGACATTTTCCCTCTCAAGCTTTAAACCAGCTGATAAAAACTGAAACAGCACACGTGTATTCAGCTTAATATCATGAAATGAGCCTCAGTATTCACCGTCCATGTTCCTGATTAAAACGTTCGCTCCGTCCTCGGCCTTTACGTGAATGTTTGAGGCGAGCGTCTCCACAGAGAGCGAGGCAGGGCCAGAGGTTGAGACTGTTCAAACACGGCGCTGATGGTTTGTTTAACCTCGTGTTTGAGTAACTCTGGTTCACTTAGAGAGAGGAAAGAGAGAAGGGGGGAAAGGCAGGGTGTGTCAACATCAAGTTAATGGTTTGTTCGCTTCTTTATCTGAGACACAATGAAGTTTTTATGAAGAGAGGCAAACACAACGAGGAGAGTCAGAGCTTTTCATTTCTCTTATCGCTGTTACGTAACAAACAATCTTTTCTCTCTCTAATATCAACAACCGCCTCATCGCTCACTTCACCGTCTGTTCAAACTGATTCAGAGGCTGCTATGAATCACTTTCTGTTTGAAACCCTGAAGAAGGAAGTCATATCTTTGCTTTTCTGAGCTCCTGACAGACACTTGCATCTTTCATCCAGTGCTGCACTGACATTTCTGGATTCTGAGTCATGAGGAAAGAAAAAGAATTGTCAAAGTTTCTGCAGGAAAAGTGAATCCAACTGTATAAAAGAGGAAAGGGATATAAAAAGATATCCAAGGAACTGAGGATGCCAATAAGCAGAGTTCAAACTCTAATGAAGAAGTGGAAAATGAGGGATTCTGTTGAAACCAAACCACGGTCAGGTAGACCAACAAACATTTCAGCTACAACTGACAGGAAAATTGTTCTGGATGCAAAGAAAAACACACAAATTGGGAAAAAATGGAAATACTCTAAAAGTTGCAAAAAGTGTCCCAAAAGTGGCAAAAAAGAGCGAAAAGTGACTAAAATGGCCAAAAAGCAACAAAACTTTGTAAGAAAATTTTTGGAGGAAACTAAAAAAGCCTTACAAAGTTGCAAAAATGGTGAAAAAGTGACAAACAACAGTGAAAAGTGGTAAAAGTGGCCAAAACAACAAACATGGCAAGAAAGTTGGAATCAAACTTGGGAAATAGTCAGTTTGTTGCAAAAATAACAAAAAATTCGGGCCAAAATTTGGGCGTGAACTCAGAAAATAGAGACCAACAAACATTTAATTTTCAGCTACAACTGACAGGAAAATTGTTCTGGATGCAAAGAAAAACACACAAAGTTTCAAGATGCACAATAAGGAGGCACTTGAGGAAAAATGGGCTGAAGAAAGACATTTCTACACAAATGCCACAAAATTTCCTGCTTACAATACGCCAAACAGCACAGAGACAAGCCTCAAAACTTCTGGAACAAAGTTATTTGGAGTGATGAGAGCAAAAGTGAACTTTTTGTCCACAACCATAAACATTGTTCCATTTGGAGAGGAGTCAACAAGGCCTATGATGAAAGGTCCACCATTCCTACTGTGAAACACGGAGGTGGATCACTGATGTTTTGGGGATGTGTGAGCTACAAAGGCTCAGGAAACTTGGTCAAAACTGATGAATGAAGGATGAATGCAGCATGTTATCAGAAAATACTGGAGGAAAATTTACACTCATCAGCCCAGAAGCTGCACATGAGACGTACTTGGACGTTCACACATGACAATGATCCAAAACACAAGGACAAGTGGACCTGCCATTGGCTACAGCAGGATAAAGTGAAGGTTCTGGAGTGACCATCTCAGTCTCCTGACCTCAAGCAGAAATGATAAGGGCATTAGCATCAATAGATAATCAGGCATGTGCAATGACTCATCAATTCAAACACCCACTGTGCAGAAAAACTTTGTTTTCTATATTTCACGGTCACTCTGATTCATGCTCTCTGATATTCCTGCCAACTCAGGCTGCAATTAATCTGTATTTTATAATTAATATGATGTTAAAAATTGCAGTGAGTACATGATGAAAGTCTGGAGGTTTTGCAATAAGGAGGAAATTCTCAGAGCAAATGGTGCCAAATTAGTGGGAAAAGAATTATGTATTGAGACGGTTGTGGATACAAGAGAACATGCTGCAAAAACAGAAATCTAAGCAAGTCATTATGTCTTATTTTTAGTCAAATTTGTCTCATTATTCTTGATTTGAGCCACATTTACTAGACAAGGTCATAAAAATGTCTAATTTCAAGTTTTTTAAAGACAAAAATGAGGCATCAATTGCTTGTAAGAAGTAAAAATAAAAAATCTGCCAATGGGATAAGATAAAAGATTCTTGTTTTAAGACATCTTTCTAATTTCAAGAAACTTCCCGGGCGAATTCGTCTTATCCCATTGGCATATTTTTTTGACTTATTACAAGCAATTTGCACCTCATTTTTGTCTTAAAGAAACTTGAAATAAGACATTTTTATGACCTGGTCTGGTGAATGTGGCTCAAATTATGAACATTTCTACTACAAATAAGACAGAATAACTTGCTTAGATTTCCGTTTTTGCAGTGCACAAAGGTTTAATAAAAACTAAAAACAGCAAAGAAACACCATAACTGTGAGTTTTTGAGCTCATATATGCACCTAAATCTGCAAATGTTTTCATCCAATGCAGCGTTATCACAGAGAAGCTGAGTGCGACATGAATTTAGAGTCCAGTCTTCATTTTTATTCTCACGCTTTCTCTTCTTGGCAGTGATCTCATAGCGAATAAGTCAGGATGACGTGATGTAAGCACCACGCTGACCGAGGCGCGGCCGCCTGTCCGTCCATCCATCATCAGGCCGAGCGGCTGGCAGCAGAACGACAGACATGAAGCACCAGCGGCAAATTCCTCACAGCTTCTCAAACCAGGAGACTAAAAACACAGAGCTCTCAGCGACCAACGAGTCAGGTCGGGTTTTAAGACCTCAAACTGATGAAACCACAGCTTATAAAGATGTTTTCTAACTGAAGTGAAAGCTTTTTCAACCAGCATGTGAGAAATGTCCGTCATAAAACACACTCAAGCTAAAACGCATCTTCACAAATGCACCAAGAGAAGTTCAGAAATCAAAATGCTTTGCAGTTTTGCAGCTGGAAACTCAGCAGAATTCTGAAACACCCACTCATGACCTTTGAAGAGGAGGTGTTTTGCTGTTTTTACGATTTAATTTGTCCCTCTGGAGCCCCCATAGAAGCTTAACATCATTTGCAGCACAAGAAAAAAAAAAAAAATCCTGTTTTTTTTAGAAAAACCTTGTTTCAGCCTCTGTCAGAATAACACAATTGTTTTAGCTGCTTCACAAACTCCGTCAACTTTGGAGGTCGACCTTGGTGTTTCGTGTTTCATAAGTTTCGTTTTACGATAGTTGACAGCTGCCATTCGTGAGAAGTTTTTATCGGGGATATAAGAAACTTCGGGAAAGAGCCAAAAGGAGAATAAACCTTCTGAAGAAGAAGAAATAAATATTTTTATTTCTCTTTTTTACTTGGCTCCACCTGAAATTCTCTACTGCGCAGACTCTGGCTGCACAATGGCGGCTAGAGAAACGGGGTTTTTTGGCTTCAAAATTGTAGAACGGTGACAGGCGGAGCCACGCTGTTTATTCTATATAAGGTCAATGGTGGCCACCCTGTGTTTTATTCTCCAGGTGTCTGAGTTTCAAAGACTTCCAGGTAAAATCTGCTGAGTCATGCTGCCAGCTCCTCGTCTCCATGATTGATGCCAGAGAGTGAAGCTGAACGTGAGTCAGTCTGCTTCACTCAGGCGTCTCAGAGAGGAAACAGATGGAAGGAAATGTTTGCAGAACCAGGAGTTTTTAGTGGATTTAAGTCCAAACTGTTTAATGTTTCATGAGTGGGTGAGACTTTTCTAACCAGCGTTACTTTCTCTCGCTGAGTGTTCCTGTAAGTTACTGCTCTCCATCTGACTCCGTCTCTGTGCTTTGCATAAAATTTGTTTCTCTCCGTCTCTGGTTTTGTTCGACGGTCTCTTATTCATCTGTGGGTTAAATAAATGAACTCTTAAAATTCCTGGATGCTTCACGTGTGTGTGCGTTTACACTAGGACTGAGAAATTAATCGCAAATTAGACTAAACCGCAATATGTTCTAATGCAAAATTCTAATCACAGACAGTGAAATATTTCTATAACCTGAAATGTGTCAAAATATCAGCGATAGTTTTTACAGCAGATGTTTTCTGTTCTACACCAGAGTTACTCAACCAAAGAGACAAACTGTTAAAAACTACCTTTACAAAAGAAACTATACAAGAGGAGAAAAGAGGCAAAAACAGCAAAGAGGAGGAATAAAACTTAGTTTGAGGTTGTAAAAACTGCAAAAAAGCAACAAAATTGGCATTTCAATTGGGATAAAATCTGGAAATGCTCAAAAAGGAAACACAAAAATGGGCCAAAAGTGGCAAAAAAAAGAGTGAAAAGAGACTAAAGTGACCAAAAATGGTTTAAAAAAAAGGTGACGAAAACATTGAAGAGTGGTAGAAATGGCCATGTTAAACAAAAATGGCAAGAAAATTGAGCGTAAACATAGAAAATGGTCACTTCAATGCAAAAATGAACAAGAAAATTGGGAACGAAGCTGGGAAATAGTGGGGAGATTCAAAAATGGTCAAAAACTAGCAAAAAAGAGTGAAATGTGACCAAAATTTCCAAAAAGCAACAAAAATTAGCAAGAAAAATGTATAAGGAAACTTTTAAATATTCAGAAAGGAGCAAAACTGGTGGACAAAAAGTGAGGAAACCAGTGAAAAGTAGTTAAAATGGGCAAGGTCAACAAAATTGACAAGAAAGTGGAATTAAATATGGAAATAGGCCAGTTCTTTGCAAAAAATGGTCCAAAAGTGGCAAAAAAGAATGTGAAAAGTGACTTAAGTGGTAAAAATGGTGAAGAAAAGTTACGAAAACATTGAAAAGTTGTAAAAATGGCCACGGTCAACGGAAATGGCAAAAGAAAATTGAGAGTAAACATAGAAAATGGTCAGTTTGGTTCAAAAAAAAGGTCAAAAAGGACAAAAATTGACAAGGCAATTGGGAGTGAAGCTGGGAAATAGTGGGAAGGTGCAAAAAATGGTCAAGAAGTGGCAAAAAAGAGTGAAATGTGACTAAAATTTCCAAAAAGCAACAAAAATTAGCAAGAAAATTGTATAAGGAAACTTTTTAAAATCCAGAAAGTAGCAAAAATGGTGGGGAAAAATGACTTTAACGTTGAAAAGTAGTAAAAATGGCCAAGGTCAACAGAAATGGCAAAAGAAAATTGAGAGTAAACATAGAAAATGGTCAGTTCTTTGCAAAAAACTGTCCTAAAGTGTCCAAAAAAAAGTGTCAAAATGCAACAAAATTAACAAGGAAATTGGGAGTGAAACTGAGACATAGTAGGAAGGCCAAGAAAATGTTTGAAAAGTGGCAAAAAAAAGAGTGAAATGTGACTAAAATTTCCAAAAAGCAACAAAAATTAGCAAGAAAAATGTATAAGGAAACTTTTAAATATTCAGAAAGTTGCAAAAATGGTGGGGAAAAATGACTTTAATGGTGAAAAGCAGTAAAAATGTCCAAGGTGACAACAAAAGTGACTAGAAAGTTGGGATTAAATATGGAAATAGGCCAGTTCATTGCAAAAAAAATGGCCCAAAAGTGGCAAAACAAACTGTCAAAAATGGGCAAAAACAACAAAAAATGGTAAGAAAATTGGAAGTGAATTTTGAAAACAGTGAGAAGGAATCAAAAAATGATCCAAAAGTGTTAAAAAAAGCAGGTAAAAGTGTTTAAATGTGTAAAAATCAGTCCCAGTTGTAGTGGTAGTGGGTTGTTGTTGTTGTGCTGTAATTAATGAAACTGTTCATGTTCTACAATGAGTTTATTTAAAAACACAGAAAATGGGGAACTAGTAATGATCACACAAAAAATCGTAATTTTAATACAGGAAATAATAATCAGAATTAGATTCTTTTTGTAAATCAGCTCTAGTTTACACTCACCAAACTTTCCACACACACTTCCTCATCCTCTCATCCATTTATTTATCATCCTCATTTCCTCTCTTACCTTACAGGTAACACCCACGAATGGCTCAACCTTTGCACATGTGTGTGTGTGTGTGTGTGTTTCTGAAATATGTGTGTGTTGTAAGAGCTGCAACAAGTGTGTCCACGCCCGACTTCACCTGAGGCGACTGATTTCCAATAAAATATCACATCATCAGATTATGTCCTCTAAAGGAAGGGTGTGTATGTGTGTGTGTGTGTGTGTGTGTGTGTGTGTGTGTGTAGGGAGAGAAGATCGTGCATTTCCCAACAGCTCATGTCTGTATTTGATTGTACGCAAACACACACTTATTTATACACACGCAGCAGAGATCATAAATGACAGTGTGTAGTTATAAGCGGTGTTTACTACGTGTGTGTGTGTGTGTACAAATTGAAAACGGCTGTATTTCCCTGTTGAAGGCTCTTTGCTATTCCACACACACACACACACACACATGCTGCTGACAGCACATTCTTAGTTCACCTTCAACACACACACACACAGGCATAAACACACACATTCTCATTCAGAGCAGGTTGACTGTTGTTTTTTTGAGTGGAATTTTCCTTTAAAGACGTCGTAACAGAGAGAACAGATCTGATTCTGAGCGTTAAAGAGATGAGAGGAGGAAAAGAAGAAGAGGAGGAGGAGTGTGAGGAGTGTGAGGAGTGTGGGAGGTCGATGGCTCATAATGTCACCCTGATATAACCGAGACAGAAATCAATAATCCGTCTGCAGCCTTCAAATAGAGCGCCAAGGTCCCGTGACACCGCTGCAGGTCGCCGCTTTGCTTCTCCACGCCGACACGTGTCTTATTACAAACAGAAAGCTGCGACCAGATGAGAGGAAAACACAAAAGTTTACCAGGAGGATTCAGATCCTGAGGTTAAAGCTCCAGAAAAGCACCTGTCATGTGTCAGACTCATACACTTTATATATTTACTGGATTCACCGTTGTACAGTTTTGAAGCCAAAAACCTCGTTTCTCTAGCCGCCATTGTGCAGCCAGAGTCTGCGCAGTAGAGAATTTCCGGTGGAGCCAAGTAAAAAAGAGAAATAAAAATATTTATTTCTTCTTCTTCAGAAGGTTTAGTCTCCTTTTGGCTCTTTCCTGAAGTTTCTTATATCCCCGATAAAAACTACTCACGAACGGCAGCTGTCAACTATCGTAAAACGAAACTTATATCGCGGTTTTTAACGTCCAATAACTAATGAGAAACTAACTTCTCAGAAAAAAAAAACACCTGAACACCATGCAGCCAGATGACATCATCATACCACCTTAGAGTAAAGATGAGAGAAACGTTTCTACCAGGTATCGTAGTTTTTTTTAAGAAAAGGGCCGAGTATAGACCTTATGTACCCCTCCGCCCCGAATACTGGATATGACGTCGGTCTGTGGTCCCCCGCCCCGAATACTGGATATGACGTCGGTCTGTGGTCCCCCGCCCCGAATACTGGATATGACGTCGGTCTGTGGTCCCCCGCCCCGTAGACGACCTCCGAAGTCAAACTCGGCTTGCTCGTTACGTCCCCTCATTATACAGTCTATGGTCTAATCTCTTTTTGTCTCTCTTTCCTGAAGTTTATTATATCCACCATAAAAACTACACATCATAAAACCAAACTTATATCCCATTTTTTTCTGAAACACTGTTCCCACTGTTGCCATGTAAACGTCAAGCCAGAGTTTTCAGTGAAAATGCTCAGCTTTGGGTGTGCAAAGTAAGCCTCCACTTAGCCAGGCACAAACCGAACAACAACGACAACAATAACAACAACAGTGATCTACAGTTTTGTTCTTCTGCTGCTGAATCTACTGACTGACTTCTACCAAAATGTGCATTTATTGCGCTTTTTCTGCAATTAGAGAAAACGTTTTCAGTATAAACTCCAGATGATCAGCTCACCTCTTCTTCCGCCTCTTAACTATTGTTGTATAAACGGCTCTTACGGCAAAATCTACATCTACAGACATGTACTACAGCTGGACGCAAATTTTTTTCATTGCGTTTTCCTGCTTTTCGGATGAAATGCTGTGAAATGTTGTTGTGTAAACGAGGCCTCTGATTGCAGAAAAAGTGCAATAATTGCACATTTTGGAAGAAAGCAGTCAGTAGATTCAGCAACACAAGAACGAAATGTTAGGTCGCTGTTGCTGTTTTTCAGTTTCGTGCTTGGCACTGTGGAGGTTTAATGCGGACGCGCAAAGCTGAGCAATGTGTCAGTGTTTCCACTGAAAATGCCGGTTTGACGTTTACACAGCAACAGTGGAAACTGCATCCCAGAGAAGTCCAACTCAAGAGGGTATTTTCAAAAATTTGTGGTTTTTGGTCGGCTAGAACGCAGCAATACTATTGCGTTTCACCCTAAAACTGCTCCCTTAGGTAGGAACCTTTCATCAGGTAACAGGTGTGTCTACATGTGTGGGAGCATTAATAGATTTTTGATCGCAACGCCAGGTGAAGTCTGTTGGAAATATTTGCAAATTTTAACAAAGTGGGAATTAATAAGTTTTACTCCTTTTTGCCCCTTTTTGAAAATGTTTAAGAGTCACGTTCACACATGACAATGATTCAAAACTCTAATGAAGAAGTGGAAAATGAGGGATTCTGTTGAAACCAAACCACGGTCAGGTAGACCAACAAACATTTCAGCTACAACTGACAGGAAAATTGTTCTGGATGCAAAGAAAAAAGCACAAATTGGGAAAAAATGGAAATACTCTAAAAGTTGCAAAAAAGAGCGAAAAGTGACTAAAATGGCCAAAAAGCAACAAAACTTTGTAAGAAAATTTTTGGAGGAAACTTTAAAAAAGTCTTAGAAAGAAACAGTGAAAAGTCGTCAAAGTGGCCAAAACAACAAACATGGCAAGAAAGTTGGAATCAAACTTGGGAAATAGTCAGTTTGTTGCAAAAATAACAAAAAATTTGGCCAAAATTTGGGATTGAACTCAGAAAATAGTGACCAATTTCATTTTCAGCTGCAACTGACAGGAAAATTGTTCTGGATGCAAAGAAAAACACACAAAGTTTCAGGATGCACAATAAGGAGGCACTTGAAGAAAAACGGGCTGAAGAAAGACATTTCTACACAAATGCCACAAAGTTTCCCGCTTACAATACGCCAAACAGCACAGAGACAAGCCTCAAAACAGAAGATAAATTAGTGATTTAAAAGTTTGTTTTCCCTGTTTATTTCTTTTGATTCATTGCAAAATTGCACAGTTTCTGTCTTGACTCTGTTTGCTTATCTGTTCTTCTTTATCATTTTTCAAAATAAACATTTTCATTCATTCATTCATTCATTCAAACTGACTGTATTTATATTTTATAGCATCATGACTTTCCAATACAAACAAGTTTTACAATCTAACTGAGTTAAACGTACTCATGTGGCTTTTGTTGTTGGAGAAACAATTGCAAAATCCCTCAAAACATAGAGCTAAACTGACTAGATTTGCCATAGATCGACTCTTTCAGTTCCACAGCAATAAGCCTCCAACCTGTGGCACTTTTTCTACTTTCACCCTGTTTTCTGCTCAATCCACTCTCCTCTCCTCTCTTATGAGAGCACGAAAAGCCTGAAAATAATCTAAATAAATAAATAAAATCTTGATATTTCTGCCATCTCGCCCACCCTCAGTGGGAGGAGCTGGACGTTGATGTTGCAGCTTCTCCAGACTCCGTCACCAGAGCAACAACAGCGAGATTTCTGCTTCTTTCTCCCTCACAGAAAGAGAATAAAGTCCACGTGCTTCGTCTTTACAGAGTCTACAGCCTCGACACGTCCACACCAAACCTTTGTTTCTACTTGTTCTTTAACTCGGCGTGCCCGGGCTGCGAGAGGTAACACACACATCAGTCTGTATTTGAAGTTTCAGGCTGGTTATTTTCCTCAAATTCATGTTTGAACAAAAGCTTTACTTTGAAAGGGCTTTCTGTTAATGATGAAATGACCCATAATCTCCACCAGTGTCTTCATGACTGCAGTGATCAGAGAGTGAAGCCGGTTATGACGCCCCGAGGAGAGATTTATCCCAGCAGAAACTCTCTATTTAATTAGACATGACTGTGTGAGTGTGTGTGTGTGTGTGTGTGTGTGTGTGTGTGTGTGTGTGTGCGTGGCAGATGGCAGGAGTGCCCCCGTTGGTCTTCTGCCATGTTGGTAAAGCACCAGGATATGATACCACAGGCCCTGAATCACACACTCACACACACTCACGCGATCCGCCCTGACCGTCACTATCTGACAGCACAAGTGACTCATGTTCAAACCACAGGACGTCTGCGAGTCCCGTCACGTTTTTACACAAACATTTTAACTTCAGACACGAAGGAAATTCACCAACAAAACCCCAATTATCATCATCTGAGGCTTTATAACGTTAATGAAAATTTACACTCATCAGCCCAGAAGCTGCACATGAGACGTACTTGGACGTTCACACGTGACAATGATTCAAAACTCTAATGAAGAAGTGGAAAATGAGGGATTCTGTTGGAACCAAACCACGGTCAGGTAGACCAACAAACATTTCAGCTACAACTGACAGGAAAATTGTTCTGGATGCAAAGAAAAACGCACAAATTGGGAAAAAATGGAAATACTCTAAAAGTTGCAAAAAAGAGCGAAAAGTGACTAAAATGGCCAAAAAGCAACAAAACTTTGTAAGAAAATTTTTGGAGGAAACTTTAAAAAAGTCTTAGAAAGAAACAGTGAAAAGTCGTCAAAGTGGCCAAAACAACAAACATGGCAAGAAAGTTGGAATCAAACTTGGGAAATAGTCAGTTTGTTGCAAAAATAACAAAAAATTCGGCCAAAATTTGGGATTGAACTCAGAAAATAGAGACCAATTTCATTTTCAGCTGCAACTGACAGGAAAATTGTTCTGGATGCAAAGAAAAACACACAAAGTTTCAAGATGCACAACAAGGAGGCACTTGAGGAAAAATGGGCTGAAGAAAGACATTTCTACACAAATGCCACAAAGTTTCCTGCTTACAATACGCCAAACAGCACAGAGACAAGCCTCAAAACTTCTGGAACAAAGTCATTTGGAGTGATGAGAGCAAAAGTGAACTTTTTGTCCACAACCATAAACATTGTTCCATTTGGAGAGGAGTCAACAAGGCCTATGATGAAAGGTCCACCATTCCTACTGTGAAACACGGAGGTGGATCACTGATGTTTTGGGGATGTGTGAGCTACAAAGGCTCAGGAAACTTGGTCCAAACTGATGAATGAAGGATGAATGCAGCATGTTATCAGAAAATACTGGAGGAAAATTTACACTCATCAGCCCAGAAGCTGCACATGAGACGTACTTGGACGTTCACACATGACAATGATCCAAAACACAAGGACAAGTGGTCCTGCCATTGGCTACAGCAGAATAAAGTGAAGGTTCTGGAGTGGCCATCTCAGTCTCACAAGGCCAAGTCCAAGTTTTGAGATCAAATTTCAAAATTTTGCAAAACAGTCACATTTTTAAGATAAAAAGGCAAATCTTAGAGAAAAAGATCCTAATTTTGAGATAATAGACAAAAAATGGGGTAAAAAGATAATATTGAGATAAAGCCAAAATTTTGAGAGAGAAAAGTGAAAATCCTTAGATGAAATGCAGAAATTTGGCGGCAAAATTCAAATTTTTGAGATAAAAAAAATAGAGATAATTGGTCAAAATTTTGAGAAATGAATCCAAATTTTGGAATTAAAAATGAAACAAAATGAAAGAAAAACATTGAATAAAAAGACAGGTTTTGAATTTTTAATATAGTCAAATTTTAAGATACAAAGTTGAAATTTTGGATAAAAAAAAGTCAAA
The DNA here is from genome assembly GCA_008086565.1 of Thalassoma bifasciatum. Classification (NCBI taxonomy): domain Eukaryota; kingdom Metazoa; phylum Chordata; class Actinopteri; order Labriformes; family Labridae; genus Thalassoma; species Thalassoma bifasciatum. Next base: position 105,143 of record RPOG01001618.1, on the reverse strand, counting down.
ATCTGAGATACAAAATTATAGTACAAGATTATTATTTAAAAATTGTGAGATAAAACAGGTCAAAAATCTGAGATAAAAGTCAAAATTTTGCAAAAAAAAGTCCAATATTCGAGATATAGGACAAAAAATTCAAGAAAAAAAAAAAGCTTTGAGATAAAAAGTCCATATTTTAAAGAAGAAGTCATATTTTTGAAATTAAGATATTAAAAATGTTTGATGAAAAGTCGAAATGTTGGACCTGCCATTGGCTACGGCAGAATAAAGTGAAGGAAGACCTCACCGGTAGAGTCAGAGGACTGGAGTTATAGTAACTCGGTGAGACCCCTCTAGAGTTTGGACGTCAAGTACGTTCTGTCTCGTTCTTAAATGTCCTTGACCTCCGAAAAACGGTTCTTCTTACCAGTCAAAATGGTAGACTCTTTTATTTCTGGGACATCCACAACCAGCACAAAAGACTTGATGTTAAAGTAACATAAAGTGAAGGTTCTGGAGTGGCCATCTCAGTCTCCTGTCCTCATGAGTGAAAGAAAAGTTTTGGTGTATTCATTCATATTCTCTGAAAAAAAGCCAAAAAATCATAACTTCTGCCAGAGTAATGTAAACTTATGAGCACAAATGTATTTCAACATGAGGCGCAAACGTGCAGAACACGCCCTGTTTCAGCAGGTTCCTCATCAAGGCGCAGTAATAAGTGATTGTTGAGTAAAGAGAGTGATGTTAACTGTTACTCAGCAGCTTCTAAAGCTCATCTGTTTAATCCATTTCCTCACTTAAACATCTGCTGTGTGCAAATGCAGCTCACTGTCCACTTGAGTTATTTTCACCAAGAAACTGTTCCAAATGTCAACAAATACAACAACAAACAAAAATAAAGCTGCAATTATTTTCCCCTATGTTGCAATTAAAATGCACTGTGTGATTATTTCAGGGTTCCCCATCATATATGATGTTTCCGACGGCTTAAAAACTACGAGGTGAAACATTTTCTCTAAATGTTTAAGTGCCTGTTATATGTTGTATTAAAGCTGAAGCTGATTATAAGCTGCTTCAAAGCTTTAAAGCTCTACTACCTGGATGTAAACAGTCACAGATAAAAAATATCATCATAGTAGTATGGAGTGGTTTGTCCGTATGATGCTCGAGAAAATGAAAATGAATTTATCTGTAGGCTGAGTTTGGGCGAAACCAATTGCAAGAATTATCTAATTGCAATTTTTTTCCAAATATCTCAAATGCACTTTTTTCTTAGAGTATTTTTAAGTTCTCCATCTTATGTGTTCTTATGCAAGCACATTTTTGGAAATAAATATTAACTGTAATTATAGCATGGTATTTCTTTTTTGGCTACTTGTGACTACTTTTTGCCAATTGTTGGTCTTTTTTCTGCAACCATTGGACCATTTTTTGCTATTTTCGTACTATTTTTTCTCGCTTTTTGACCATTTTTCCTCCTTATCTTCCTACTTATCACCATTTTTGCCACTTTTTAGCCCTTAAGGCTGAAGTAGAGGGTTTGAAATATACTCAAGGTTTTTCTCCCAGCAACAGAAACCCTGTTGGTTAGATAGTTAAATAGTAGAAGCAAATTATCAGACTCATAAACTTTTAAACCTCAGTCTGGGAAGATCAGATGTTCACCAAAGACTCTGTGATCGACGTCAGATCATCCCTGAGTAAAACGTTAATATTCGGTCATATTTACAGAGAATACTGACTGTTTATTTGTCCTGAAAGTTTGGTTTGTCTGTCTGAATCCACATGAACCCAGTGATGAACATGATCAATGAAACCTGACTTCATTTGAGAATTAGAGTTTAAAGTTGTTTTTAAATTCAGCAGAAAAACTGGTGGAGGGAAAACTGAGGAAGTTGTGTAACTGATGAATAATGTTCAAACTCTCTAACATTCATTTCCTGTCAGCGTCTGTCAGTCAAAGCTGGCAGATGTTCACAGCTGTGTTTTTTCTTTTTAAACATTTTCACTTCCTCTATTTGACAAAACTCTTTCCAGTTTTCACTCGTTAACAGTTTTTGTGAAAGTAAATTTGCAGGTTTCAGGGTGTGTCTCCTTCAACATCAGTGTCTAAAGACAAATTCACCTGTCGTGACTGTTTAACAGTTTCTCTTTAAATTTAGTATTTTTAACAACACTTCAAACACCTGATGATGGTACAAATTCAAATCTTAAAATGTATGTTCTAAAAAACACTTACTTGGGCTTGAACTGTTGTCAAAGTTTGAGATTTGTTGGTTATTTTACATACTTTAATAATTAGAGCTGTGAAGTGATCTAATCTGTTATTTTTAGAAAAAGTTAGGATTGAAAAGTGACAAAGCTTTTGAGCTTCACAGATCTACAGTCTTAGTTTTATCCTAAAGCTGCCACAAGAACATCATCAGCCTGAAAGTATTTTTAACTAAGTCTTATTCAAAGTTTTAAGAAAAATGAAAACACAAATTTTTGTATATTTAATTTCTTTAACTTACATACACACATTCAAACATACATACATACATACATACAAACAGTCATATACACACATACATACATACATACATACATACATTCAAACATACATACAAACATACATACATACATACATACATACATACATACATACATACATGGTCATATACATACATACATACATATACATAAACATACTTACATACATGCATACATACACACATACATACATGATATATCATGTATACATACATACATACATACACATACACAGTCACATACATACATACATACATGCATGCATACGGTACATACATAGATATATGTACTTACTTAGATACATATATACACTCATATACACATACTAACATGCATTCATGCATACATACTTACATGAACATATACACAGAGATAGATAGATAGATAGATAGATAGATGTGTGTCTGTGTGTAAATATACATACATACATTCGTACACATCTGCACACAAATATATGTGTATATACATATATTTATACATCCATGCATACATACAGATATCATCCATACATAAATATAAGTGCATCCATATTCACTGGCTCATACACTCACACTTTTATTTCCCCTATAAATAAAGATCTCTTTTTTATCACTATTTTAACGCGTTCCAATTACTTATAACATTCCTACCATGTTCTGCAGCTCACAAAATAGTCATTTAAATGTTAATAATGCATATGACTTAGACATTTGTTCCATAGGCTAACAATACAATAGGAGAGAGAGAGAGCATCAGTGGTCGAGTTATATAGGGGTTAAGTGAGGGGAGTGAGCCCTACTGATGAAAACAAAGAAGTGAAACTGAGAAATAAGGCTTTTTGAAACCTGTAGTGTGGTAAAATATAACACAACAAAAGACAGAACTGGAAGTCAGAAGTTTGACTGGACGGTTTTTTGGTGTTTGGTGAAATCTGGGGTTGATTTTTATGGTTTTAATGAGACTCAGTGTTTGTTCTGAATCTTGATGATATGAAATAAAATGAGGAACTGTTCAGTAAAATGTGTCTGGTTGTTTCCAGAAGCTTCACTAACACAGGAAACTTCCTCCTGCTGCTTATTCTGAAGTTAAAGAGATGCATTCAGGGCCAAATGGAAACTGGAGGCTGCTAACGATGAACATCTGAGGGCAAACAGACAGACAGACAGACAGGCAGCAAAAGGGCACCCTGCTTCACAAACATCAAAGAGCACACACACACACACACACACACACACACACACACACAGCTGGTAAAATCCACCCCCATCCAGCCCTGTTCCCCTCTCGTGGCCCACTTCCAGATTTAACCTCTGCTCATTCATTAGCCCGTCAACATCAGGAGCTCTCACATTTACTCACCAACTCAGACAGAAATAGACGCACGTTTCAGACTTTAACGTGTTTCAGAATAACTCACTCACGTCTCTGACTCTTTGGTTCGAATGTCGTCTACGTTATTGAGTCAATACAGGAATTAACAACAAATACTGGAGGTACAGTATGAAGGTTTTCTGCTTTCTCAGACAGTAAACATGGATATAAAGAAACAACAATGCTCAGACTGAATGTGTGCAGCCTGATTATAAAAGAAAAAAAAATGCCCAATAACATCTTTTAAGACAAATAAACATCATGCATCTACTCCGTCATGTAACTCTTGATTCATCAATGCACTTTAAATATTTAGGGCCCAAACCTAAAAACCAGGACTTTCACCCTAAATTGCAGCCTGTCGTCAATATGCACGAAATGACAGCAACATTTGGGAAAAAAGGTATGATTTGGTGCTTTGGATGATGTGACACTTCATATCGCCCCCTATCAACAAACAAAAAATTGCGAAAACAGTCAGAATTCTGAGATTAAAGTCGTTATTCTGAGATTGGAGTAAAATTTCTGAGGAAAAACGTCACAATTCTAAGTATAGAGTCAGAATTCTGAGATTAAAGTTAAGGTTCTAACTTTTTTCATTGAATTCTCAAGTTTTCTTTTTCTCACAGATAGAGAGATTGTCACTTTAGTAAATGGTGTACACCAACTTTAATCTCAAAACTCTGACATTAACTCCATATTCTGACCTTTTTTCTCAAAGAAAAGTCAGAATTCTGAGTCCTGACTTTAATCTCAGATTATAATTTTAAACTCTGAATCCTAACTTCTTTTTCCTCAGAATTCTGACTTTGCTCTTGAATTCTAATTTTTTTCTGAATTCTGTCTTCAATCCCAGAATTCTGATAATTTTCTCAGAATTTTGACATTAATCTCAGAATCCTGGCTTGAATCTCTGATTCTGAATTAATCTCAGAATGATAATTTTTTTCTTAATTCTGAATTCAATCTCAAAATTTTGACATTAACCTAAAGTTCTGACTTTTTTTAATTCAAACATAAATCCTTGAATTCTATCTTTCTCTCAAAAATCCGACTGTAATCTCAAATTCTTACTTTTTCCTGTATTCTGTCTCTTGGCTGAACAATTTATCGTTGTCTGATCGAAATCACAATTTCAGACATCGTGATCATGTGATCGTCAATGCCTCAATATTTTTCCTGCTCCTGACTGACCCAGGATCTGTTATATCAGCTGTTTCACACACACCTGTCTTTGAGTGTGAGACTGTTGGAAAAATACTTTTTTCTTTGGGATTGTTATTGATTTTATTTTACTTAACTTGACACAATTAAGGATATTTTGCGCAACATCGTTTTTAATAGTTGAGAGTCAAAGATAGCTCTTTCTGTTCTTCAGTTTTTAAAACTAAAAATACAATTTAAAAAGTCCAGTCCAGAAAAAGCAGGAATAGGTGTGAGGTTTTAAGAAGAGTCAAAATTCCTCAACTTATCGAAAAAACTTCTTTTTATTTTTTTGCCTCTGAATTTATTTCTCATAGTTTCGACTCAAATCTTAGACTTTTGACTTTCTTTAGCAAAATTTCAACTTTTTATTTCAAAAACTGCCTTGATTTCAAAATGTAGACTTTTGTCATCTTAAAGTTTTGACCTTAAATGAGAAAGTTTGAACTTTTTCACATAATCTTGAACTGATTTCTTAAACTTAAGAAGTTTCATCTCAGAATATTGACTTTTTGTCTCAGAATTTTGTCTTTATTTCTCAAAAATTTCACTTTTTATATTAAAATATTGACCTTTTATCTCAAAGTTGGAATGTTAAAATGAAATGTTACTGTACATTGTGAAAACTTCACTAAAGTTTGATTTAAAGAAAATCAAGAATCAACTTGAAATCGCTTTATCTGCCAGAAAAATCGCAATTTGATATTTTTCTAAAATCGTTCAGCTCTATTCTGTCTTCAATTCAAGAATCCTGAAAACTTTCTCAGAATTCAGACTTAAACCCCAGAGTTCTGACTTTGTTTCTCAGAATTCTGACATTAATGTCAAATTCTGATTTTTTTTATATTCAATTCAATTCAATTTATTTGATTAGCATTTAAAGATCACGCACAACAAATATATCATAGATCCAAATATCACATAATGGTTGAAGCTAATTAAAGGGTGTAGGCTGAAGCTTCTGCTTATTTTGCCGACCCGTTTTGCAAAAAATTAAATTAAATTAAACAAATAAATGAATGTAGAAATAAACTTAATCAACTTAATCAACTTAATTACATGTTCTGAGTAACACCATAAGTTTTCTTAATGGAGAAAAGATATACATTTTCAAAACATATTATAGTAGTAAAAATAATCCAATGAAATCCTTAACAATATTACAACCAAACACAACCCAAGTTCCAATATTTTGTTGTTTTCTTCACATTTGATTTACATATTTTCTTTTATATTGAAACCTAAATCCTAGATTTCTGACTTAAATCCTAGAATTCTCTTTCTCTCAGAAATCTGACTTTTTTTTCTCATAATGAATTAATACTTCAATCCCAAAATTTTGGACTTCAGTCTCAGAATTCTGACTTTTTTCTCAGAATACATAATATTTCATTGAACCTTGTAAGTCCCTGCTCCTGTCCTGTACAGTGGGGGTGTATTAAATCAGATTAAATGTAAAGTGTGTGTATAAATCAGATGAAATGTTGGTTTCTTTACCTTTCTAATTTTTACCCAATTACTATGAAATTTGAGAAAATATTCAAATAAATAGCTAAAAAAAAAACTAATTTGGACCTGTAAGACAAAGTGTTTCCAAGTGTTTACTACAATAACTTTTGTAATATATTTACATATATTTTCATATATTTGGTTGCACCACCTGACATTTTTGGGTGCTCAAATTAAAAATACTAAAAAATAATGAACCTAAAAACTTTGAAATGTTGGTCAACTACTGAAATCTGTTTGAAAACATAATTCTTCTCTCAGAAATATGTTTTTATCCATTTTCAAAGAACTTTTTAAAAATAAGTTTTTAGACCCTCTTTTTGTCATTGACCCAATGTCCAAATGTAACAATAGAAAGTCACAAATGGTAAAGAAACTGTTTTGATCAGCTTCTTTAAAATTCCCTCCAAATTTCCAGATTCGTTGGTGAAAACTATTGAGCAGTTTATAACTAGTTTTGGACCAAACTCTCAAGTTATATTCAATAAAACAGCAGCTTTCTATCACCTGCATCTCTTGAAATAGTTGAATGTAACTAGAGACGTCTCCTGCATTTCCTTTCAGCAAATGCCATCCCAACATTCAGCACTTTTTTGCAAGCTGCTGATTTATTCACCATGAAACATTCTTATAAAGAAATTATGTTCTAATTTTTACCCAATTACTATGAAATTTGAGAAAATATTCAAATAAATAGCTAAAAAAAAAACTAATTTGGACCTGTAAGATAAAGTGTTTCCAAGTGTTTACTACAATAACTTTTGTAATATATTTACATATATTTTCATATATCTGGTTGCACCACCTGACATTTTTGGATGCTCAAATTAAAAATACTAAAAAATAATGAACCTAAAAACTTTGAAATGTTGGTCAACTACTGAAATCTGTTAGAAAACATAATTCTTCTCTCAGAAATATGTTTATATCCATTTTCAAAGAACTTTTTAAAAATAAGTTTTTAGACCCTCTTTTTGTCATTGACCCAATGTCCAAATTTAACTATATAAAGTCACAAATGGTAAAGAAACTGTTTTGATCAGCTTCTCTGAAATTCTCTCCAAAGTTCCAGATTCGTTGGTGAAAATTATTGAGCAGTTTATAACTAGTTTTGGACCTAACTCTCAAGTTATATTCAATAAAACAGCAGCTTTCTATCACCTGCATCTCTTGAAATAGTTGAATGTAACTAGAGACGTCTCCTGCATTTCCTTTCAGCAAATGCAGGATGCTGAAATGCTGAGCATCCCATTCCAACAATAAGCACTTTCTTGCAAGCTGCTGATTTATTCACCATGAAACATTCTTATAAAGAAATTATGTTGTAATTTTTACCCAATTACTATGAAATAGGAGAAAATATTCAAATAAATAGCTAAAAAAAACTAATTTGGACCTGTAAGATATAGTGTTTCCAAGTGTTTACTACAATAACTTTTGTAATATATTTACATATATTTTCATATATTTGGTTGCACCACCTGACATTTTTGGGTGCTCAAATTAAAAATACTAAAAAATAATGAACCTAAAAACTTTGAAATGTTGGTCAACTACTGAAATCTGTTAGAAAACATAATTCTTCACTCAGAAATATGTTTTTATCCATTTTCAAAGAACTTTTTAAAAATACGTGTTTAGACCCTCTTTTTGTCATTGACCCAATGTCCAAATTTAACTATAGAAAGTCACAAATGGTAAAGAAACTGTTTTGATCAGCTTCTTTGAAATTCCCTCCAAATTTCCAGATTCGTTGGTGAAAATTATTGAGCAGTTTATAACTAGTTTTTGACCTAACTCTCAAGTTATATTCAATTAAACAGCAGCTTTCTATCACCTGCATCTCTTGAAATAGTTGAATGTAACTAGAGAGGTCTCCTGCATTTCCTTCCAGCAAATGCAGGATGCTGAAATGCTGAGCATCCCATTCCAACATTAAGCACTTTCTTGCAAGCTGCTGATTTATCAATTCTTTTTGCATTTATTCACCATAAAACATTCTTATAAAGAAATTATGTGCTAATTTTTACCCAATTACTATGAAATTTGAGAAAATATTCAAATAAATAGTTAAAAAAAACTAATTTGGACCTGTAAGATAAAGTGTTTCCAAGTGTTTACTACAATAACTTTTGTAATATATGGTATAATAGACCTCACTTGCATATAATTATACCTCTTTTATGGGTTGAAAAAAAGCAGAAATTTGGACTTTTTTGTCACTAAAGTTATTATCAGAGGTGCATATGTTGGTGTATTTTCACAGACTGGTTAATGTCAAAGTTTGGGCAAGATACTGTTTAAAACCATCTCTTTTTTTTAATGACAAGTTTTTTTAAAAAACATGCATAGTTTCACAAAAAAGACCATAATTAATTTGAAATGCAAATAGCAAAGCATGAAAATATCTATATTGTTTTCAAGGACCTCGGAGCACAAGAGAGGTTTTAAAAAAAAAGTTTTCTAACACTTTGAGGATTTTCATTCATTTAATTTCATTTTTTCTGCATCAAATGAACTTATCTTTCTCTAAAATTGTTGGCAAAACTACCCAATGTGTTAAATGTGATACTATGACAAAGCAATATGTTTTTAAGGATTTCATCAAAAGGGTTAATAAACATCCCAGTTACCAAAAATTTGAATTTTCTGACTGTTTTTTTTTTATGGGTCAGGCATTAAAGGGTTAACAAATTCTCATTCAGCAAAACTCTGCTCAAATTAAAAACATTAAAAAATAATGAACCTAAAAACTTTGAAATGTTGGTCAACTACTGAAATCTGTTAGAAAACATAATTCTTCACTCAGAAATATGTTTGTATACATTTTCAAAGAACTTTTTAAGACTACCTTGTAATTTAGCTCAGTGTCCCTGCTCCTGTCCTGTACAGTGGGGGTGTATTAAATCAGATTAAATGTAAAGTGTGTGTATAAATCAGATGAAATGTTGGTTTCTTTACCTTTCTAATTTTTACCCAATTACTATGAAATTTGAGAAAATATTCAAATAAATAGCTAAAAAAAACGAATTTGGACCCGTAAGACAAAGTGTTTCCAAGTGTTTACTACAATAACTTTTGTAATATATTTACATATATTTTCATATATTTGGTTGCTCCACCTGACATTTTTGGGTGCTCAAATTAAAAATACTAAAAAATAATGAACCTTAAAACATTGAAATGTTGGTCAACTACTGAAATCTGTTAGAAAACATAATTCTTCTCTCAGAAATATGTTTTTATCCATTTTCAAAGAACTTTTTTAAAATAAGTTTTTAGACCCTCTTTTTGTCATTGAATAAATAATATTTCATTGAACCTTGTAAGTCCCTGCTCCTGTCCTGTACAGTAGGGGTGTATTAAATCAGATTAAATGTAAAGTGTGTGTATAAATGAGATTAAATGATGGTTTTTTTACCTTCATGTCGTTCATGATGAGCTGGAACAAACCTCCCAGAGCGCTGCATTCCTTCTCTATTCCCGCATCCATTTTTCCACAGNGAGAGAAAATAAAGAGAAACAGGAGCGAGAGAAACAGGCGAAGCTAACTCCGATAGCAACCTGTGACTGAGTGTGTGTGTGTGTGTGTGTGTGTGTGTGTGTGTGTGTTTGCGCTCCTAACGACAACACACACACTCCCCGTAATCAATCAGGACAAAACAGATCGATATCCAATAATGAGGTCCAGTTAAAATCCCACAGAGTCCAGTTTTATCCGGAGAGTATCCGCCTGAACCGCAGCTTGTTTGGACTTTTTCCTCCGCTTTACTCCAACGGGAGAACTAACCTGGAGTCAATGATGACGCCTTCACTGCGGCTCGGAATCCGCGCTTTCACAAGATAGAGAACGCCTCCCGCTGCACATTTTTTTTTACATTCAAACAAAATATAAATGTTTTTACGCAATATTTCGTCTTAATACGACCCAAACGCTCTCTCTTCTGTTGTTTGATATAATAAAGACACTCAGGTGAATATATTAGGATGCGAAACTAGTTTGTCCGATTGTTCTCCAGCATGTGAACGCACCGTGAATGTAAACCTGAGCACCGTTAAAAGCTGACACAGTTACAAACACTACATCCGGTTGAGACTTTCAAAATAAGACATCAACTCGACCAAAAATGGCACCTAATTTTTTGAAGGTGGCTTGTTTTAAGTCAAATAATCAGATTAATTCTTGATTCCTGATTCAACAGCAGTGCCCCCCCCGACAAATGAACACTGCAATTTTTGCACAGTTTATTATTTTATTCTGTCTATTTTTTTTTACAAAGGCTAGTTGATTGTGTTCTTCTTTTATTCTGTTTTTTATTGTATATTTGTATATATTTATATTTATTATTCTCATTTCTATGATTGGGCTTGCTCCAGGACCAGGGTAACCTAATTTCGTCCCACCCATGTTTACATGTGATGAATGACAATAAAACTCCTTGAATCCTTGAATCCTTGAATTATGAATAAAGATGAGAAAAATCATTCATTCAAATCAGGTATTAAATAACATTTCTTATTAATAATATTATATACTCTTGTATTAATAAATTTATTTGAACAAAAATGTGCTTTAACTCTGATGATTTGCGATCAAATAATCATCTCTTATGTTTTTATGACTTTTTTAAAATTTATTCTTTATTTAACAACTTTTTTTATTGTGCTATGTGTTAATTTTTAAATAACTGGCATTTTCATTTTTGACTTTGTATAACTGTCTTCACACACACATTTGTTTTGTAGGACAAAATGACTCAGTTATAACTGTCTGCCTGATTATTTGTAAGTAGGTTGATAAATGAAAATATAAATCCAGAATATCTATTAATGTAAGTTCAGCATTTTAACTTTGAAATAGTAGCAGCTTGAATAAACATAAAACTCAGGAATTAACCCTTGTCTTGTAATTTTATTCCAAATATTCTGATATAATTCTTACAGGCTGGTGTAAAGTCCTAAACCAATGAAATGTTTACATTAACTGGCACAAATGTCGAGCTAAGTTTTAGATTTCATACATATTTTGGGCAATATTTGTTAAACCAGATGAGAATAAAACATGCAATTAAACACATGAATCAACTGTATTCACACAGCACTTTTTGTATCAACATGAAAGATGTAAATAATTTAGAATTTGAAGGACATGTAAACATATTTGCATTTTCAGTATCATACAGCATTTTGCCGCCTCTGTAATTCTTGACAATATAAGTTATTTTTGTATTTTATTCTTGCTGTAATGGTCATGTTTTTTAAGTTTTTCAGGAAACTGACTAAATTGAATCAAATAGAGTAAACTGTTGATATAGGCCGTTAGAATACTGAGTAAAAACAAAAGTTTCAATTATGATTTTACTGGAGGTGGAAGCATCCTGAAGAGATGAGTGAAGCAGAAATTTAATTTTTACAAAAGTAAGTGAATTTGAACATATGTGACATTGTCTGTTTTTATTGCACTTTTATATGGAGATCAAACTTCATATCAACTTCTTTTTTTCAGAAAGCTGGCTAAGGAAGAAATGTTTAAAAAAAAGTACCGAAATACTTGTGCAAGTGACAAAAAACAGAAGTAAATTGAGTATTTTTTTTTTTCCTTTTTCTGTCATCATCATGCTTTTATTTTTGTGGTCCTCTCATTTCCGGTCGCCGCTGAGTTGCGCGCACCTGACGTCACTGCAGGTCGGTGAATGGATGAGGTTTGTTCAGTGTGGAAACGGGGCAGCACAGAGGGGCGGAGTCAGGAGAAAAGTGAGGGAATTGGTTTTCTACCTGAAGAAGAAACTTTGCAGAATCTTTAATAAAAATAAAAAGGAAAAAAAAGCATAAAAGAAAAATACTATTTTCTATAGAATCCCATTATTGCCAGATTTAAAAAAAAAAAGAAAGAAAAAAAAAACTTCATTGAGATTTTTCTTTTGTCCATAATAAGTCATAACTTAGAGTTTAAAAAAAATGTGTAAATTATCTGATGGAAAAATCTAAATTTTGAGATAATAGAGTGCAAAAATTTGAGAAAAAGGGTCAAAATTTTAAGATAAAAATGTCAAATTTCTAATTCTCATAATTTTGACTCCACATAGGAAAAAAAAAGAATCTCAAGAAAGTCAGTTTTTTAATATTTACCATTTCAACAAGCAGAAATAGGCCATAAAACTTGATAACTTTCTGAGACTCTTTCTTATTTTCATTTTTATTTACACACTCTGACACCAGCGTCACACTTTCCTTCCTTCTAAATATATTTTAAATCCACATATATCGTGATAAAAGCATTTTTATTTATGCGTTTGTTCCTGTAATGCTGCTGATTTTCAGTCATTACCTATTCAGAAACAGAATTTTGCCTAATTAGATTTTCTATTTTAGTATTTATATATTTTTTAGTCTGCTTTCAGTGTTCTTTAAATAAATGGGTTGATTCTGGTCACACACACTTTTTGTTCCTCCTGCTGAGACTTTCAGAGTAAAATATCTGAAACTAAATCCAGCTGTGACTGTAAACAACGATTAAACAGATTTAATGAATTTAAACTCTTTTAACTAAATTACTGTTTATCAAACATCAGGCTCTTCACACTCACCTCAGATCTTCAATTACATAGCAACCAGCCCATAATAAACACACAGAGCTCTGTGTGTGTGTGTGTGTGTGTGTGTGTGTGTGTGTGTGTGTGTGTGTTTCACCCGGCAACAAGCTGAGTCACTGGACCAACCTCTTCCCTGTCTGTCTGATCACCATGGTGACCAACATGTGTGTGTGTGCGTGTGTGTGTGTGTGTGTGTGTGTGTGTGTGTGTGTGTGTGTCTATGTTTTCTGCTGAATCACAGATGAATCTGACCAGCAGCTCTTATCAATTTTTCTCTTTTCCACAGTTTCATGTTCCTTCTATTTTTCGTTGTCTTTCTTCATTTTACCCTCAGGATGCATAAAGAGATGTGCAATTTATATGTATATAAACATGTATGAATATAAGTTTATATACACAGTGAGTGTAAAATATATAAATATGCATAACAATAAGAATATTTACAGAGGCTGCAATATGTAAATATAAATTTCTAACCAATTTTTTCAGCAGCAAAATCAGACTTTGAATTTTAAAAACCATCAAATTTCTAGCATTAATTTTTTTCTGCACTGTATTGTTTTTTTCCCCAATGTTTAAATAAATGCAGGGGGGGAAATATCTATATATAGTTTGAAAAAAGATTGACATGTAAAAAAAAGACTATTATTTCGGAAAAAATGAGTGTACAAAATTTCAGTAAAAAAAAAAAAATCACAATTAATTTTTTTTTGTCTCCAGAAATTCAGTCTCCAAAAATGTTCCTGCATTTCCTACTTTTTATCTCTTTCTTTAATTTCAGTAACTTTATTCCTGTTAAAACTCTGTTCAATACCTGTGAAATATTTCATATTTATAGATTTAAGATGTTCTGATGCAAAAAAATAAAAATAAAAAATTGGACCTGTAGTTTGACTAAAACCAGTTTATAAATTCTTCATTAATCACAAACACAGGGTGTCACTTTTGTAAATTAAGATTAACAGATAAAACTCTGTCACATTCTGTCTCCTGGAGCTGCAGCTCAGCCTGAGATTTATTTATTTATTTATTTTTTAAGTCTTTTAACTTTTGAAATGAATGAACAATTGAAACAGAAGAAATCAAAACAAAAAAACAGGAAGTTTGAGTCTGAACAGTTTGTAATAAAGTTTCCTGCTGTTCGACTCTAAACAAACAGTGACACCTGCTGGTCACAGGCAGCAACTACAGGGTGAGTTTATTTACACTTTTTCTCAATTACTAACATTTTCCTCCACTTTGCCAAAACTCTGAATGCAACACACTTTTCTAAAGTTACAGAAACAAAACTTCACCTTCCGTTTTCAGAACTCAAACTTTCACACTAAAACAGCTCAAAGCCTGGAAACATTTAAACATTTAAACATCATTAAAGACGACAACAACAACTGAAAACACCCCGTTCAGTGTTTTTACTTTATTTAACTTTACACAATTAAGAATATTTTGTACTACATCACTTTTTAAAGTTAAGAGTCAAAGATAACTCTTTCTGTTCTTCAGTTTTTAAATCTAAAAATACAATTTAAAAAGTTCAGTTTAGAAATAACAAGAATAGGTGTTAGACTCTGGGATTTGATAAAAGTCAAAATTCGACTATTTATCTAAAAATCTCCTTAATTCTTTTTTTTTTTTTGCATATTATCCTTTAATTCTGTATTTATTTCGTATAATTTTGACTTAAATCTTAGAGTTTTGACTTTTTACATCAAAATTTCAACTTTTTATCTCAAACATTGCCTTTATTTCAAAACTTAGACTTTTGTCGTCTTAAAATTTTGACCTTAAATGAGAAAGTTTGGACTTTTTTCACATAATGTTAAATTAATTTCTTAAACTCTGGAAGTTCTTGACTTTTTGTCTCAGAATTTTGTCTTTATTCCTCAAAACTTCTACTTTTCATATTAAAATATTGACCTTTTATCTCAAAGTTTGAAACAATTCTTACCTTCAGTTTTTATTTTCATCCTCACATTAGAGTAAAAGCTTTTGATGTTTCAATGGTTTGATGTAATTTTCTGTCAAGTTTGTAAATTGACTTGAAATTGTGAAAATTTCACTAAAGTTTGATTTAAAGAAAATCGTGAATCGAACTGAAATTGTTGTATCTGCCAGAAAAATCGCAATAAGATATTTTTCTAAAACCGTTCAGCCCTGGTGAGAATGTTCTTTTTGAATAAAATAAATATAATTTAAATATACACACACATTTATCTTCTTCCATAAATGTTCTTCTTTATTTCTGTTTTCAGAATCATTGAAATTCCCTCAATGCATTCCTGCAAATAAAGGTTTTTAAAAACTTTACTTCAGACAGATTAATATATTTTAATGTTAATATATTTACAAGACTGCACTTCCTTAAAGAGACACAGGGTGGCGCTCTAATCAAAGACATCATTCCCTGTCAGAAAGAAGAAGAAGAAGAAGGAGATCTACATTTGATCTGTTTTTACTTCTCACATCTTTGAGGCTTCAGGAAAGAAAAAATGAGTTTTATTATAATAAATAAAATCATTAATTGACTTGTATTACCGTAAAAAAAAATATTTTATCAACCTTTAAATAATCACATAATGTTTTGCATCATGTTCGAGTAGAAAAACATTCACTATAGCAAACATTTAATGTAAACATGCAGCATTTTAATCTTCAGAAATTGAAAACATGCTGAAAATATTATTATTTAAAGCTTTAGAGCAGGTTTCCAGGTCGTGTGTTTTTACGTCAGTGTGTGTGGAGCTTTACCCAGAATGCAGCAGTGTGTGTGTGTGTGTGTGTGTGTGTGTGTGTGTGTGTGTGTGTGTGTGTGTGTTTGCTGTAGTATGAATCCTTGGACAGTTTAAACAGAGACAAACTGACACACTTTGCTCTGTTTTTATACCATTTGCTGTCGTCACTGCTCTGAGTTCGTTAAACCTTCAAGGTTTTTTTTCTGAGTCCAAACCTAAAGATTAAAACAAGACTTTAAAAAAAAATCAGCTGCAAAGATTCTTTATATAATTTTTTTGCATCTTAAAATGAAAAGTAGGAGACCTCATTTCTGGTATCTGAAGCTTCGGCTCATTATCTGCCGTCGCTTTACTTGAAAAGATTTTATGAACTTCAGCTCTTTGAGTTTTTACTGTTGTTTTGTTGTTTTGTTCTGGAAAAGCTCAAACTGCTTTATCACGGCCTCGTTTCTGCACAGATAACTCTTCAAACTCTTCAAACTCTTTCTTCCTCCCACTGTAAACCAGATTATTTCAGATATGATAAAGACTCTGATGAATTTATGAGTACAGGAGAAAACACCCATCACTCCTTCAGCGAGAAAAGTGAGCTTAAAAAAACAGCAGAATAACAACAGAGAGGATGGAAATTCACTGACAAAATTATCAGCTTAAAAATCACAGTTTGAGTTCAAAAGTCAAATTCTGGGATAAAAAGTGAAAATTTTTGACATAATTAGTCAGAATTATGGGGCAAAAGTTGAAAGTCAGAGCTAAAAAAATTATGTTTTGAGCTCAAAAGTAAAAATTTTGAGATAAATTATTAAAACTTTATGGCAAAAGTTGAAATTCTGAGCTAAAAAAATCATGTTTTGAGTTGAAAAGTTAAATTCTGGGATAAAAAATTAAAATTTTTGACATAATCAGTCAAAATTATGGGGCAAAAGTCGAAATTCTGAGCTAAAGAAATCTAATTGTGAGTTTAAAAGACAATGTTTTAAGATAAATTGTTGAAATTATGCGGCAAAAGTTGAAATAAAGAGCTAAAAAAAATCATGTTTTGAGTTCAAAAGTAAAAAATTTTGAGATGAATTATTAAAAATGTATGGCAAAGTTGAAATTCAGAGCTAAAAAAATCTAATTGTGAGTTTAAAAGTCAAATTCTGGGATAAAAAGTGAAAATTTTGACATAATTAGTCAATAGTATGGGGCAAAAGTTGAAAGTCAGAGCTAAAAAAATTATGTTTTGAGCTCAAAAGTAAAAATTTTGAGATAAATTATTAAAACTTTACGGCAAAAGTTGAAATTCTGAGCTCAAGAAAATCAAACTCTGAGTTTAAAAGTCTGTGTTTTGAGATAAACAGTCCAAATTATGTGGCAAAAGTTCAAATTTTGAGCAAAAAAAAATCAAATTGTGGAATTAAAAGTCACAGTTTTGAGATAAATTGTTAAAATTATGGGGCAAAAGTTGAAATTCAGAGCTAAAAAAATCACGTTTTGAGTTCAAAATTAAAAATTTTGAGATGAATTAATAAAACTTTATGGCAAAAGTTAAAATTCAGAGCTAAAAAAAAAAAATTCTGAGTTTAAAAGTCCAAATTTTGAAATTAACAGTCAAAGTTTTGAGATAAATTGTTAAAATTATGGGGGGAAAGTTGACATTTCGCGCTAAAAATCTTAGCAAAGTTTAATCCTTAGACTCAAAAACTTTGTAATAAAAGTCACAGTTTTGGGGCAACAGTTGAAATTTTGAGCTAAAAAACATCAAATTTGAGTGTCCAGAATTATTATTTATCATTATTATTATTATTTTTTAGTAGAAAAACCCTCTGATCTTGAGAGTTGAAATTTAGATTATCTCAGTCATAATTGTTTATTTCTAGAAGCTTTTTCAGAGTCTGAGTGTTCAGGACTTTTATGGCATTAAATTCAAGTTTAAAGAGAATTTAAGAAGCAAAACGTACCTTGGTTTGTAAAAGTTTGACCTGTTAATCTCATATCAAAGTAAAAAAAAACAGCAAATAATCAGAGAGTGGAGACAGTTTATGGTTATAATTGACCCTTGTTGTTGCACTAAAGTGGATTTTTTTTGTTTTTTGTTATTTTGTTTGTTTGGTTTTAGATGAAAAAAAAAAAAACGTCCCTATTTTTTTTTCGTTTCTCTGTTTGGATGTTTAGTCTCTGTAAATGAAACACTTTAAAGTTCGACTGCCAGAGGTCACATTTTAAATACCTGCCCTCCTGATACAGTTACATATATGTACTATACACACACACACACACAGTGTGTGTGTGTGTGTGTGTGTGTGTGTGCCGGTTGTTTTATAGTAATAGTCGACAACTCATTCAAGTATAACTACTTTCGACACGTCAGTCGCAACGAGATAGTCACAAAAACAGGGTCTAGAATCATAAACGGACAGACTGAGCCTTTTTACACACACACACACACACACACACACACACACACACACACACACACACACACACACACACACACACACAGCTAGAGGGAAAAACATCCATAGGTTTTCATTGACATCAAGCTCTGTGTCGTAAACTTAGTTGAATAACTTTGACTTCATGACACAAACGTTTCCTCCTCTAATCTCGTCTAATCTGAAAGTTTCTGTTGGAAAAGAACAATTCTTTAAGTCACTGTTTGCAGATAAATCAATAACAACACGTTCATCTGTGAGTCATCATGTGTGAATGTCTAAAAGTTCAGGACGACTGCAGAAACACATCAATAAAAAACTCAGAGTGAAGACTTTAATAAAACTGTTTATCAAAGAACAAATCAGGAGCTACAACAAAAGAAAAATAAATATCACAGGTGGAGATGCTCCTTATGCTCCTGATCGACTTTTCTGTGGATAATCAATTATCTGATATTGTCCAAACCTCACAGCACTTATGCATCAATGCTGCACTTACACATTCCCCATAGTAATTCCCACACATACACATTTCACACTTACAAATTTTGCACTTACACATTTTGCGCTTACACATTTCACACATACACACTTTGCACTAAAACATTTTGCTCTTACACATTTTGCACTTACACATGTGATAGAGCACAGTTACGCTTTCAACACTCATGCGTTTTGCACTTACACATTCAACACTTACACCTCATGCACTTACACATTCCACACATACACATTTCGCACTAACACATTTTGCACTGACACATTTCTCACTTACACATTCCACATTTACATCTTGAGCACTTACACATCTCAAAGTAGCACATTTTGCTCTCACACATTCTTCACTTATGCGTTCCACAGTTACGCTTTCTACACTTATGCATTTAGCACTAACACATTCAACACTTACACCTCATGCACTTACACATTTCACACCTTTACATTTCACACTTATACATTTTGCACTCACACATTCCACACATACACAATCCGCACTTACACATTCCACATTGACATATTCCACACATACACACTTTGCACTTGCACATTTTGCACTAACACATTTTTCCAAAATTATGCATACCACACTCACACCTTCCGCACTTACTCATTTCACACTTACACATCTCACACCAACACATATTTCCAAAATTATGCATACCACACTCACACATTTTGCACTCACACATTCCACAATTACACATTTTGCACTTATGCATTCTGCAATAACACATTCCATACTTATGCGTTTCGCACATAAACATTCTATCCATACACATTCAGCACTTACACATTCCTCACTGAAGTGTTTTGAATTACACATTCCATAAAGATGCATTTCACACTTACTCATTTTGCACTTATGCGTATGACAGAGCACAGGCATTAACAGGTGCTGAACTGTTTGTGATCATGTTCATTCCAGCAGTGGAAAAGTGTCTTGAAGAAAACTACAACCAGGCAAACACTCAAAAATAGGATAATTTTAATATCTCTACACATCCTCTCAGTTTCCTTTCATAGTCAGTCAGTCAGCGTGTTTTTTTCAGAGCTTAATCTGTTAGAAACTTCCTGATTCGCACTTTCACAGAAACATTTCCTCCATCTGGAACTAAAACATCTCCTCACATCTTCATCTATCATGAACTTTCTGTTTCCACTTCAGAGCTTTTTTCTTTGAGCTTAATCTGATGATTCAACAGTTTTGTCACAGTTTGATGATAACTGAGTTTTCATACGTTACATAACAAACAGACGGATGTTTGTGTCATCTAATCATTGATGTCCGAGCGCAGACACTCAGATGTTTTCAAGACTCTTGAACAAATTGTTCATGCTCCTGTGAGGCAAAAGAAACTGTGTGATGATCAGACACGAGTCCAAACACTGAGAACGTTACGTCAAGGTCGACACAGAAATCAATATTTACACATTATGATCTGGGATGACTTTTTTTTTAAACATCCCTCTAACATCAGTACAGTTCTGCTCATCCCTAAGGAAAGAAACTGGCTCAGAAGTCACTAAACTGCCAAACAAAATTATCAGCTTAAAAATCAAATTTTGAGTTCAAAAGTCAAATTCTGGGATAAAAAGTTAAAATTTTTGACGTAATTAGTCAAAATTATGGGGCAAAAGTTGAAATTCAGAGCTAGAAAAAATCATGTTTTCAGTTCAAAAGTAAAAATTTTGAGACAAATTATAAAAACTTTGTGACAAAAGTTGAAATTCAGAGCTAAAAAAAATCATGTTTTGAGTTCAAAAGTAAAAAGTTTGAGATGAATTATTAAAACTCTCTGGCAAAAGTTGAAATTCTGAGCTAAAAAAATCTAACTGTGAAATTAAAAGTCAAAGTTTTAAGATAAATTGTTAAAATTATGCTGAAAAAGTTGATATTAAGAGCTAAAAAAATCATGTTTTCGGTTCAAAAGTAAAAATTTTCAGATAAATTATAAAAACTTTATGGCAAAAGTTGAAATTCTGAGCTAAAAAAATCATGTTTTGAGTTCAAAAGTCAAAGTTTTTAGATAAATTATTAAAACTTTATGGCAAAAGTTGAAATTCTGAGCTAAAGAAAATCTAATTCTGAGTTTACAAGTCTGAATTTTGAGATAAACAGTCAAACTAATATGGTAAAAGTTCAAATTTTGAGCTAAAAAAAAGTTTAATTGTGAGTTTGAAAGTCAAAGTTTTAAGATAAATTGTTAAAATAATGCGGCAAAAGTTGAAATTAAGAGCTAAAAAAAATCATGTTTTGAGTTGAAAAGTCCAAATTTTGAAATAAACAGTCAAAATGATGTGGCAAAAGTTGAAATTCTGAGCTAAAAAAATCTAATTATGAGTTTAAAAGTCAAATTCTGGGATAAAAAGTTAAAATTTTGACATTATTAGTCAAAAGTATGGGGCAAAAGTCTAAATTAAGAGCTAAAGAAAATCAAATTCTGAGTTTAAAAGTCTGAATTTTGAGATATTCAGTCAAACTTATATGGCAAAAGTTCAAATTTTGAGCTAAAAAAAATCAAATTGTGAAATTAAAAGTCAAAGTTTTAAGATAAATTGTTAAAATTATGGGGGGAAAGTTGACATTTGAGCTAAAAATCTTAGTAAATTTTAATCCTTAGACTCAAAATTTTTAAAAAAATGAAACCTTTATTACTTTTATGTACGGTGATGGATTAGGAAGTCATTACTACTCGCTGCACATGTCGTGGCTGCTGCATGCAACAGCTTTTATTCAGCAATAAAATGCAAACATGCAGCGAGTTTATCACATCGCTTGTGGCTTTAATTAGACACTAAACTGTTATTATGAAGATTTATTCTGCTGTTAGGAACAAAAAGCTCCTGTGAAAACTTCAGCAAACTGGAGCCTCATTAAAGTTTAGCATCAGGTTAAAGATCCTCTGGGTGTTTAATGACAGGCTGTTGTTCATACAACACCTGAGCAGAGGGGGGGGGGCTGTTATATAACAGTAAGAGCCGGTGTTATGTACTCTCCTGTCCCGTCTGCTCCTCTTGTGTTGTATTAAATCAAACCTGCAGTAAAGACTCGTTATCTGGGGTCAGGTTCAGACCACAGGTTGAGATGAGGATCATTCAAGAACAAGACTCAGAGTTTTCAAACATTTTAGAGTCTTATCGTTTTAGAAAAAGAACAAAAAGTGGCATAAATGCTGCAAAACTGACAAAATGATAGTTTCTGGGAAAGACTTTTTTGAGTAGACAGATAACGAATGTTGGAAGTGCAACTCATTCTCACCTCTTACTTGTTGCCTTGGAGACTTTGGCCCAATTCCAATTCCTTTCTTAACCCTTCAACCACTTCAGTGTTGTCTCATTTTTTCAGACCGGAGGTTGCCGCTTGCTTTAAAAAGACGCTTCATGATGATGTAGATGATGGTGCATCTGTCGGCAATCATGCTTAAGTCCAGTTCATATTGTGATCATAGTGTGACCTTAGATTCTTTGCTTTCACTTCGAGTTCACCTGGAACTGGAGTCATTCACAAAATCTTTTTTTTTTTTTAAGATTTCACTTTTACATGTATTGCATCAGTTGTTAATCGCTCAATTTGGTGGAAACCAAGTAAAATCTATGGATTTATAAGACGATGGACTGTCTATGTTACACAACTAGATCACTTTGCTGCTCTTTCAGTTAAAGAGGCAAAACTTTGAGACTCTTTACCTGCTGATCTAAAACTAAAGAAAGACAGTAACACTTTTAACAAAGGACTCAAACAACAGCTTAAAACAAAACAACATTGCCGACATGAATAATTTTGATGGGATCATTGCTTTATCACACTGCCTTATACTTTATTTTAATGTGTAACAACTGCTTTTATTATTTCTGTAATGTTTTAATACACTGTTTTCTTTCCTTTTCTTCTCTACTTTCTCTCACGACTTTAATTATTTTATCATTTCAAGTGTTGCAAATTAGCACCTGTATTAAAATGCTCAAACTATGCATCTGGTTTGTCCAATGTTATTGTGATGTCTACATCAAATAATCAATAAAATTTAATTTAAAAAATGTGCTTAAGCTCCAAAATACATCTTTATTTCAATATGTTTTATTTGCTGTAACTTCATGCAGGAATTTATGACTTTAAAGCTTATTTCCTCAGAGCTGAAATTTACCTGCTTTTATTTCCCTGCAGTAAAATTCTCCTCTGTCATGATTTTAAAAGTGAGTTCAGTTTAAAAGTTTGATGATTCTGCACTTTGAATGAAGCGATTACTCAATTCTGTCTGATCCACAGCTCTCAGCGTTTCTACCTTTAAAGGAAAAATACGTCTTTATCTGAGCTCAGAGGTTCCCTTTAACTCACACACGCACACACACACACACACACACACACACACACACTGGCTGCTCCGACCTTTGACCTCAGCAGGTCGAGCCTCCGTTTGTCAGCCAATGAAAAGGAGGCCGGCCAAGTCCGTCCCGCGTCACGCCGCGGCCTGACGGAGCCTGAACTTGCATCACTTTTCAAAGTGGGTCAAAGTTCGTGAGCGGCTGCAGGAGGACGAGCAGACAAAGAGGAGCTTTTACCGCTTTGTTTTTTTTTTCAGCTGGGTCAAAGAAATCTCAGCGAGAGATTCGTCCGATTATCCAGAGAGAGAAACCTGCAGGAAGATTGAAGATTTACTTTTATATTTGCACAAACGTCTGAGCTCAGTTTCCTGAATAATCAGAGAAATAAACCAAAGTTTGCACCAGAATGTTTCAGTGTTTTTTGATTTTCTTCTCAGAGTTTTGATGAATGAGAATTTGTTAACCCTTTAATGCCTGACCCATAAAAAAAAAACAGTCAGAAAATTCAAATTTTTGGTAACTGGGATGTTTATTAACCCTTTTGATGAAATCCTTAAAAACATATTGCTTTGTCATAGTATCACATTTAACACATTGGGTAGTTTTGCCAACAATTTTAGAGAAAGATAAGTTCATTTGA
This sequence comes from Thalassoma bifasciatum, assembly GCA_008086565.1. NCBI lineage: Eukaryota > Metazoa > Chordata > Actinopteri > Labriformes > Labridae > Thalassoma > Thalassoma bifasciatum. The sequence continues at coordinate 81,370 of RPOG01001618.1, read as the reverse complement.
TGCAGAAAAAATGAAATGAAATGAATGAAAATCCTCCAAGTGTTAGAAAACTTTTTTTTTTTAAAACCTCTCTTGTGCTCTGAGGTCCTTCAAAATGATATAGACATTTTCATGCTTTGCTATTTGCATTTCAAATTAATTATGGTCTTTTTTGTGAAACTATGCATGTTTTAAAAAAAACTTATAGCATGTGTTGTCATTAAAAAAAGAGATGGTTTTAAACAGTATCTTGCCCAAACTTTGACATTAACCAGTCTGAAATACACCAACATATGCACCTCTGATGATAACTTTAGTGACAAAAAAGTCCAAATTTCTGCTTTTTTCTACCCACAAAAGAGGTATAATTATATGCAAGTGAGGTCTATTATACCATATATTACAAAAGTAATTGTAAATGTGTGTGAATATATTGGAAAACACTTGGAAACACTTTATCTTACAGGTCCAAATTAGTTTTTTTTAGCTATTTATTTGAATATTTTCTCAAATTTCATAGTGATTGGGTAAAAATTAGAACATAATTTCTTTATAAAAATGTTTCATGGTGAATAAATGCAAAAAGAATTGATAAATCAGCAGCTTGCAAGAAAGTGCTTAATGTTGGAATGGGATGCTCAGCATTTCAGCATCCTGCATTTGCTGAAAGGAAATGCAGGAGACCTCTCTAGTTACATTCAACTATTTCAAGAGATGCAGGTGATAGAAAGCTGCTGTTTTATTGAATATAACTTGAGAGTTAGGTCCATAACTAGTTATAAACTGCTCAATAATTTTCACCAACAAATCTGGAAATTTGGAGGGAATTTCAAAGAAGCTGAACAAAACAGTTTCTTTACCATTTGTGACTTTCTATAGTTAAATTTGTATTTGGGTCAATGACAAAAAGAGGGTCTAAAAACGTATTTTTAAAAAGTTCTTTGAAAATGGATAAAAAAACATATTTCTGAGAGAAGAATTATGTTTTCTAACAGATTTCAGTAGTTGACCAACATTTCAAAGTTTTTAGGTTCATTATTTTTTAGTATTTTTAATTTGAGCACCCAAAAATGTCAGGTGGTGCAACCAAATATATGAAAATATATTTATATGTTCCTGTTATTTTTTCTGTGTGAAATTATTGGCAAGTATCTCTCAAGTGTCTGTAGTGACTCATACATTTTCATTTTGTGTGTTTCATTTCTTTTATTTGTGAATAAGATAAATAATTTGATGTTAAAATAACATTTCACATTATTACATTGGTTGTACCACCTGACATGGAAATTGTTCCAGTCACCAATGAAGTGAAAAAACCTTTTTTATCAGTATTTCAGAGAAATCTACAAACTTTTCCACTTGGTCACAAATGTCATTTGGGCTCCTCTGGCTGATGCAGTTTC
>RPOG01001618.1:34414-71148 GCA_008086565.1 Thalassoma bifasciatum | reverse complement strand
GAGTAAACGTGCAGAAAATCTCATCCCTTCACCAGAACTTGTTGTATGTAAATATTTTCACACATAATCTCATCAGTTTGTTTTTCTCCTCAGAGAACTGTGAGCGCCACATTTTCTGTTTGGACCCTCATGTTTTCTCCCATGGTTCACTGCAGCTGTTGTGTAACACTGACATAAGAAACAGAGGTTAATCATCGCTCGCTTGTTTTTGAGTCATCAGTGTTTCCACTGTTTTCTGTGAAAGTTTCTGACAGCAGAGAACACAAACAACTCAGAAAACTTAATGTGATTATTATCAAAGCAACAGATAAACAATAAAACATGCTCTACAAGAAGAAAGATGAAAAAAAACTCATACTTTAGAGCAGGGTTTCTCAACCTGGGGGTCGTGACCCCACATGGGGTCGCCTGGAATCCAAATGGGGTCCAATGAAATGTTTAGAAAATAATAAAAAATTTAAAAAAAAAACACATTAACATTATAATTCTTTTGAAGATTAAACCACAACAAGCCAAACAGCTGCATTCTATGTTTAACTATTATCAAGTATTTTATTGTATTAGCAATTTATTCATTAATTTTAGGTATTTTAGTATTTTTTGTGTTTTTTTTATTAATTGTTTTAGTATTTTAAGTATTTAATTATGACATATTTCAGCATTTTGAGGATTTTATTAATACTTTTTTTTAGTATTTTGGGCTTTTTCAGATCCAAGCAATTTCTTTTCTCTTTTTATTTTCCTGGATTCTGTATTTTAGCATTTTTAATATCTTATTACAAAGTTTTTGAATATTTTTTAGCATTTTATTACAAAGTATTTTGGTTTATTTCAGTATTTTAGTACCCATGCAATTTGTTTTCCTTTTTTCCCCCTGGATTCAGTATTTTAGCATTTTAAGTATCTTGTTATTAATTTGGTTTTTTTTTATATTTTAAGCATTTAATTATGAAGTATCTTGATTTATTTTAACATTTTGGTACCCAAGCAGTTTGTTTTCAATTTTAATTTCCGTGATTTACTGTTTTTTAAGACAGTCAATGACACAAAAAAACACATTTCTTAAATGCAATTAAACCAGAACAAACAAACAAACAAAAACAAACATTGTAACATGATATAAAGCAAACAAAACTCTTCATGTAAAGAGATAGAAGCAAGTACAAGGATTTTTTTGTCTTTTTGCCTTTTTTTGCAAGTGTTTAGTTGAACAAATTTGTTCAGATTCGAGAATTTTACATGTTTTACTTTAAAATATTCACATTGTTTTTGTCTGTCGAATGTTTTCAAAAGAAAAACAGATTAAAAGGAGAAGGATTTTTAACCGTTCAACCTTGTCGTGGTTTTGAAAATTGATTTTTTTATTCTTGGTCTGAGTCTTAAAAAGTCACAGATTCGTCTTTATCTCCTTTTTTTCTGCAGTTTTTTTTCTGCAGGAGTCTGAACTGTCGTTTGGAAATCACAGTCTGAGTTAATCTCTTAAAATGTGACTGAAACTGTAAAAGAGAAACCTTCTCGCTGCTCCTGGCACCGAGCCGACTGTTTTTCTGTTGTTCTGTTTTTCTGCAGCTTTTCCTCAGAGATAATCATTCACTCCTGGTGTTTTTGAAGCTTCTGAATGTTCTTGTTTTTTAAAACGCTGTTATCTGAGGAATAATTAGCTCACAGTCGCGCCGCAGACTTCATTACTGCCTGTTTTTCTGCACATTTCTTATCTAAGTGTTTCACTGAGTGGGTTGTTAAATCATCCATAAAGAAACCACAGGACTCTGACCATCACCTGTTCTTTTTTTCTAAGTTTTTATCTTTTTTAAGTGTTAAACCCTCCATCTGACCCAGAAACTTTAATCATCTGCAGATTATTTACGACTCAAGTTTCTCTGAGATTAAAGCTGAAAGAATCACTTTTGTGTCTGCAGAAGTTTGAATTTTGTTTCCTGACCATTAGAAATGTGCTCAGCAAACCCAGCCTTCAAAATAAAAGCCCCAAAAAGAGAATCAAAACTCAAGACCTAAGACATTTCACAGATTTTATAGATCATTCAAAGCAACTTTGAACTCATTCATATTTTACACTGCAAAAACTGAAATCTAGGAAAGTCATTGTGTCTTATTTTTAGTGAATATTATCTTATTATTCTTAATTTTAGCCACATTAAACTGATAAGTTTGGAAAAATATCTAATTTTAAGTTATTTAAAGACAAAAATGAGGTCTGAATTGCTTGTAACAAGTCAAAAAATATCTGCCAATGGGATAAGAAAAAACATTTCTTGTCTTAAGACATCATTCTGATTTCAAAATACTTTACGAGGGATTTTTTCTTATTTATAAATCAAACTCTTAAGGTCACACTGAAGCGTTTAATTTCTTATTGAGACACAAATCTTGCTCAGAGACCCAAAAACATCTATAGACTTTGAGGAAGGAGTGAGGTGCAGCAAAAGCAGCAACTAGAGTCACTTTATTAAAACACAAAAACACAAAAACATCCATGTGGTTTGATATTTTTTATATTTTGCATATAATTTTATGTCTTAATATTCTAAAACTGTGCTTAATAGTTTGACAGGAACACCCTTAATTTCATTGTACCTCACAGTGCAATGACAATAAAAGGCTGTTTTATTCTTTCCCATCTTTTACCACAGAGGTTATTTCCTTTCACTCAGAGTCTATAGTTTAAATTTTTCTGTTTTATTTTCTCGCTCATTTCAAACTAGGACTGGAGAGTTTCTGACTCCAGAGCCAAACACAAGAGGGAGAAAAAAAGAAAGAGGATCTGTTCTAGTTTCTGAAACGAAGCCAGCTCTTTTTTTTTTATCAGCTGTTCTGATAAAAACCCGCGGCTGATATCAGCGTGCCAAGGTTAGTGTGCTGAACTGTTCCTGAGACCCACAATTAAATAGTAAAGAGGTTTATTTAACCATAAGGAGAGGTCAAAGGTCGACTCTCCCTGCAGGTGGAGAAGAAGCGGTGTCACCGGATCATAGTTTTTTCAGTTAAAACATGAAGTGAGGACTCTGCTCGGTGTGTTATAAAAACACGAACAGGAGCGTGAGCAGGAAGTTGTGAAACTTTTCGACCTGCAGCCGCTTCAAAGCCGAGCTCTTATCAGCGCCGTGTGTCGTAGCGAGATCACAGCTGTCAGAGGCGACACAGTGACATCACCGGGAGTCCGCTCGGACACTCACCCGCCGTTGGACATCAGCGGTGACGCGTGCGCACGCTGCGCTGTGATTGGTCGAGGAGGATGGAGAGGGGACTCCAGGTGATGTAGGTGGAAGAATTACTCAACACTCAGGACGGGACAGGAAATTCTCCCTCATGTTTGATCTAAATCCAGTTTCACCAAAGCTGCTGAGGTGAAAGTAAATCAAACAAGACAGAGATTAGGACAGAGAAGAGACACTAAAACATTAGATAATAAAATTTATCAGGAAGGAGAGATGAGAGATGGGTCCAGACCATAAGAAAGATAAAAGCTGATACTATCTGTTATATAAAACTCCACCTCATCTGACCTCTGTTACTCATATATCAGAACATATAGATTAAAAATCCCCTTATATAAAAACTTTTCTGTCACTCATGGTTCAGCTGCACTGACATTTCTGGATTCTGAGTCATGAGGAAAGAAAAAGAATTGTCAAAGTTTCTGCAGGAAAAGTGAATCCAACTGTATAAACAGGAAAGGGATATAAAAAGATATCCAAGGAACTGAGGATGCCAATAAGCAGAGTTCAAACTCTAATGAAGAAGTGGAAAATGAGGGATTCTGTTGAAACCAAACCACGGTCAGGTAGACCAACAAACATTTCAGCTACAACTGACAGGAAAATTGTTCTGGATGCAAAGAAAAACACACAGATAACTTCAGCTGAAATACAGGACTCTCTGAAAGAATGTGGTCTGGCTGTTTCAAGATGTGTTACTCAACCAAAGAGACAAACTGTTAAAAACAACTTTTACAAAAGAAACTATACAAGTGGAGAAATGAGCCAAAAACAGCAAAGAGTAGGAATAAAACTTAGTTTAAGTTGGCAAAAATTGCCAAAAAGCAACAAAATAAGCAAGAAAATTGGTCCAAAACCTTGAAAACACTCAGACAGTAGCAAAAAGTGGTCAAAAGTGGCAAAAAATAGGTGGACAGTGACCAAAATGGCCAAAAAGCAACAAAAAATGGAAAGAAAATTTGGGGAAAACGTGGAAAATTTTCAGAAAGTAGATAAAATGGTGAAAAAAATGACAAAAAAACAGTGGAATGTGGTTAAAAAAAGGCTAAAGTCAACAAAAAACAAGATAAAAGTTGGAAAATAGTCAGACGGTAACAACAAATGATCCACAAGTGGCAAAAAGAAGTGAAAAGCATCAAAAATGGGCCAAAGTCAACAAAAATGGCAAGAAAATGACGAAACAACCTGGAGAGACAAAAGGTTTCAAGATGCACAATAAGGAGGCACTTGAGGAAAAATGGGCTGAAGAAAGACATTTCTACACAAATGCCANACCATAAACATTGTTCCATTTGGAGAGGAGTCAACAAGGCCTATGATGAAAGGTCCACCATTCCTACTGTGAAACACGGAGGTGGATCACTGATGTTTTGGGGATGTGTGAGCTACAAAGGCTCAGGAAACTTGGTCCAAACTGATGAATGAAGGATGAATGCAGCATGTTATCAGAAAATACTGGAGGAAAATTTACACTCATCAGCCCAGAAGCTGCACATGAGACGTACTTGGACGTTCACACATGACAATGATCCAAAACACAAGGACAAGTCAGAGTTTTGAGATAGTCTATAAAAGTCAGACTTTTGCAAAAAAGTCACATTTTTAAGATAAAAAAAAATACTAATTTTGAGATAAAGCTAAAATTTTGAGAGAGATTTTGAGATAAATGTGAAAATCTTTTGATGAAATGCAGAAATTTGGCAGGAAAATTCAAATTTTTGAGATTAAAAAAAGAGATAATTGGTCAAAATTTTGAGAAATGAATCCGAATTTTGGAATTAAAAATGAAACGAAACAGAACAAAACATTGAGTAAAAAGACAGAGAAGTCAAATTTAAAGACACAAAATTAACATTTCGGACAATAAAGTCAAAATGTGACATATAAAATTATAGTATAAGATTATGATTTAAAAATTGTGAGATAAAACAGGTAAAAAAATCTGAGATAAAAGTCAAAATTTTGCAAAAAAAAAAGTCCAATATTTGATATAAAGGACAAAAAAATCAACTTTGAGATAAAAAGTCCATATTTTAAAGAAGATGAAAAGTCAAAATGTTGGGCCTGCCATTGGCTACAGCAGAATAAAGTGAAGGTTCTGGAGTGGCCATCTCAGTCTCCTGACCTCAATATCATTGAGCCACTCTGGGGAGATCTCAAACCTGCAGTTCATGCAAGACAGAGCAAGAATTTACAGGAACTGGAGGCTTTTTGCCAAGAAGAATGGTCAGTTTTACCATCTGAGGAAATAAAGAGATGGTGGACTTTGCAGCCCGGTGTCTGACGGGTCGATGTCCGTCAGCTGTGATGTGCGTGATCTGTTTGTGACTGATTTCCAGATCTAAACCGGTCAGCGTTCTCTCTGTGCTGCCAGGTTTCTACGTCACTCTCTCCTCAGATAAAGTCTGGACGAACGCCACGGCGGCGGCTGAGTGACTCACTTGGCAGAGGAAGAAGAAAAGTTACATAAGTGGCTGAAGTGTTGTAACACAAAGAGGAGATGATGAATTAAATGTAGGTTAATGACTGAACCAGGGTCCAAAGATTTCTCTCTTCTGTCCTCACTCTTTTCTTTTATCGTCTCCATAAAAAAAGTTTTAGTTTATAGAGATCATCCGAGAATTTATGACCCTGAAAAAACGCTGCAGGTGTGAAATTTCAGGGCGGAGCCTCCTCTGCATTTTTTAGACTCATTCAGTGGAAGGTGACGTTTGATATCTGACCTTTGCTGTTCTCAACCTGAGGGTCCTGACCCCAATGAGGGTCGCAAGATGATGTCTGAGGGTCAGTCAGGGTGGTTTTAGTTGTTTCCTGCTTCATTATTTTGCCTAAATTTGTTAAATCAGCTGAGTTTGTATTATCTGAACTTCAGTGTTTTTACTTGTTCATGAACTCATTCATATTTTACACTGCAAAAACTGAAATCTAGGCAAGTCATTGTGCTTTATTTTTAGTAAAAATTGTCTTATTATTCTTGATTTGAGCCACATTAAACTGATAAGTTTGGAAAAATATCTCATTTGAAGTTATTTAAAGACAAAAATGAGGTCTGAATTGCTTGTAACAAGTCAAAAAAAAATCTGCCAATAGGATTAGTAAAAAACTTTATTGTATTAAGATATCTTTTCTATTTCAAGAAACTTTACAAGTGCATTTTTCTTATTTACAAATCAAACTCTTAAGGTCACACTGAAGCATTTAATTTCTTATTGAGACACAAATCTTGCTCAAAGACACAAAAATATCTTTATTTTGGGGGATTTATTAAAAAATTTACAGCCGCATTACAAAAACTTTTCAACATCATAAACAGATCGACATTAGTTGCAATGAAAAATGCAAACTTCATTGCTCTTTTTAATTAAAAAAACAATAATAAACAATACTAAATAAAACCTTAACCAATCACAGTGAGTAGAAAATCAGCACGAGTCAAAACATTTTTGTCTTTCTGTATTTTCAAAGGTTTTTTGGGTCTTTATAAATCTGTCAATCTGCTCATTCTACGTCTGAAACTCTGTAATTTAATATCTGTTATTGGCGACCCGCAGAAATCATCTTGCGACCCTCATTGGGGTCACGACCCTCAGGTTGAGAACCTCTCAAGAATGAATCAGATTTTTCTTCACGTTTCTTTCAGACTATTATATAATCATTCTCTCCGACTCTATTTTCAGACTGATCAGTAAATATTAGCCCCATATTTCAGGTTGAAGGTGTAAACATTAAACTCTGGTTTTAACCTGTTTCAGTGGTTTTAGTCTGAGTGTGTTTACAGACTGATGACAGGATTTAGCTCAGAGCACAAAAAAAAAAATGACTGAACTTTACTTTAATAAAGATTCAAAAACTCTCTCGGAGGCACAGTCTAGAAAAAAAAAACTCAAAACTCTGATCCACCTGATACGGAGAAATAAAGACACTAAAGATCTCTAAAGAAAACTCTAGTCACCCTCCTCTTTTTTTCCCCCTCACATACTCACACACACTCTCAGAAAACACTCACACAAACACAGAGCAGCCAACCGAAGGTGTTAACTGTCCGTGTGTCACACACTGACTGAGGAACAGAAACGTCTTTTATAGAGCAGCAGGTTAACGAACACAGGTGTGAGGAGGACAGGTGAGCTCAATGAAGGACTCGTTAGGAGCTTCAGAGGTTACAGGAAATCTACAGGCTCTAACCTTATATGGGTCAATGACAATAAGAGGGTCTAAAAACTTATTTAAAAAGTTCTTTGAAAATGGATAAAAACATTTTTCTGAGAGAAGAATTATGTTTTCTAACAGATTTCAGTAGTTGACCAACATTTCAAAGTTTTTAGGTTCATTATTTTTTAGTATTTTTAATTTGAGCACCCAAAAATGTCAGGTGGAGCAACCAAATATATGAAAATATATTTATATGTTCCTGTTATTTTTTCTGTGTGAAATTATTGGCAAGTATCTCTCAAGTGTCTGTAGTGACTCATACATTTTCATTTTGTGTGTTTCATTTCTTTTATTTGTGAATAAGATAAATAATTTGATGTTAAAATAACATTTCACATTATTACATTGGTTGTACCACCTGACATGGAAATTGTTCCAGTCATGTCAATTAGGACATGAAAAAAAATTGAGATTTAGAAAAGAGTTAAAATATATTAGATAGATAATTTAGAGACAGTGAAAAACTTGAGCCTCTGCACCAACAACAAGTGAGTTGATGTAAAAGAAAACTCCTGATAACAGACGGGGGCCCGTGGCCTAGTGGCAGAGTCATGGACTTGTGATCGGGGTGTCGGAGGTTTGAGTCCAGGTTCCTCAATCACAAGTTGAGATGAGCATGAGCAAGAGGAATCACACACCACTGTATGTCATCAGACAAAAGACAAAAGACATCAGACAAAAGTATCTGATAAATGAAACTGTAGAATTGAGAAATGGTGGAAAGTTGTGTGACCAGTGTGTAGACAAAACCTGTGACTGAACACATGTGGAGGTGAAATATCTGAAAATATGTTTTATATTCTAGTTTCTTCAAAATAACCTCCCTTTACTCTGATTACTGCTTTGTTTACTTTTGGTTTTCTTCAAGACGTCGTATATTCACAAGAATATATATATATGTATAATATTTTTTTTTTGGTCTGCTGTCTCTCTTTTTCTCCCCTTGTTTTTTTTTTGTTTGTTTTTTTCTTGCAGGATCAGCTGCTGGTTTTGGATCCCCTGTCTGTGTTCACTCGTCCAGTTGTTGTGGTTGTTCTCTTCTGTTGTTTTTATTGTTTATCTCTCCCTCTCTGTCTGCTCTTTCCCGCTGTCCCTATCCCTCATCTGTTTTCACCCTAGTCCATTAAGACAGTAACCTTTAACCTTGGCAATGTACAGAAAAAATAAATTACAAAACACGAATAAAAATAACATTTAAATCTCAAGGGGAGCGTTTTACACAAACGACTCCTCTTGGCAAAGTAAAATGTGTTCTGCAAAATACGGCAGCCGGACCACAATTCTGTTGTCGTGATGCTGGACAGGACAAGGTAAAAAAATAAATAAATAAATAAATAATAAATAAATAAAGTTGTGTGACCAGTGTGTAGACAAAACTGTGACTGAACATGTGGAGGTGAAATATCTGAACATATGTTTTATATTCTAGTTTCTTCAAAATAACCTCCCTTTACTCTGATTACTGCTTTGTTTACTTTTGGTTTTCTTCACGACGTCGTATATTCACAAGAACAAAATCATTCATAATTCTATGACATTCTTCTCATAAATGTATGATTTTACTTCATAAAACTTGTAGTTCTTACTCAAACTTTTAGACTTTGTTCCTGTAAATCAATGACTTTATTCTCATAAATCTATGATTTTATTCTCGATGATTCAAGACTTTTTTTCTCGTAAACTTACAACTTTATTCTTGTAAATTTTATAACTTCATGCTTGTAAATCTATGACTTTATGCAGGTGAATTAATGATTTTGTTCTTTTAAATTCTATAACTTTATTCTTGTAAATCATTGCCTTTCATTCCTGTAAATACATGACTTTATTCTTAAAAAAAAAAAAACCAACACAGATTGAAATCTGCTCGTTCTCTCATTGGTTGGACAGGAGGAAGTGGGCGGGGCCTGTGGTGATCAGGTAGCTGACCCCTCAAGTCATCAGGTGAGGAACGTTACATAATAATCTTCACCTTTTCTGACTCTGGAGGTTAAAAAACATCATTCCTGGAGAGAACGACCTCTGACGAAACAGTTCAGCACAAAACGTGTTTGTGAACGTTCAAAAACAAGAATCAGGCTGAAAACACCTGAACAAGCAATAAAAATAACACCTGAACATGAGAAACTAAACTTTTTAACTCTTTACAAACCACTCAGGTGTCAATTCATCACAAAAACCTGAACATCAGACATTTTTCAGGTGAATGTGGCTCAAATTGAGTCTGAAAAAACAATTTTACAAGAAAAATAGACAAATTATATTAATGTCAGCCTTTTTAAATTAAATGGTGAAAAGAAACAAATCCTGAACAGGAGGAATTGTGGGTAAAATATTTAACTCTAAAGTGAGACTGATGTGATTCAGGGCCTTTAATCAACTGGATTTAAAGGTGAAGTGCGCCACCTGCTGGATGTTTCTCAGATTTCAGTCGCTTTGATTCATTTCTCTGAACAGAATTAACAAAACTTTTAGTTCAACCTCAACAACATTTAATCTTTTTTTCAAATCATAGTCACAGTTTTTTATTCCTAACACAAAATCGCAAAAGTTTTTGGACATTTATCAGTTACTTTCAGATATTTCTCTGCTGTTTTATAACATTATCGTTTACTTTTGTCATATCAGTCAAAATAAATTTAACTTTAAAATACTAAACAGTCACTCTCTATAAAACTAATAGTCATTATTCAAAATTGTTGAACTAGTTCTCAAAACCTGTCGAGCAAATTTAAAACTTTTCTTTATTACTGTTTTCCTGAAAATTAGTTGCAACCAATGATGTTTCACTTCTTCACAGTCACTCACAGATAAATTCAGTGACCTTTTTTTTTTGACTAACATTTATGAACCAAGCAATAAACATGAACCATTTTAACAAAACTCTGACACAGAAATGGAAGGTCAGTGTGGTGGAAGAGGAAAAACAAGAGAAAAACAGGCCAAAAATATATATTTATAAGTGGGTCAATGACAAAAAGAGGGTCTAAAAACGTATTTTTAAAAAGTTCTTTGAAAATGGATAAAAACATATTTCTGAGAGAAGAATTATGTTTTCTAACAGATTTCAGTAGTTGACCAACATTTCAAAGTTTTTAGGTTCATTATTTTTTAGTATTTTTAATTTGAGCACCCAAAAATGTCAGGTGGTGCAACCAAATATATGAAAATATATTTATATGTTCCTGTTATTTTTCTGTGTGAAATTATTGGCAAGTATCTCTCAAGTGTCTGTAGTGACTCATACATTTTCATTTTGTGTGTTTCATTTCTTTTATTTGTGAATAAGATAAATAATTTGATGTTAAAATAACATTTCACATTATTACATTGGTTGTACCACCTGACATGGAAATTGTTCCAGTCATGTCAATTAGGACATGAAAAGTTGAAATTTTGAGAAAAAAAATTTGAGATTTAGAAAAGAGTTAAAATATTTTAGATAGATAATTTAGAGACAGTGAAAAACTTGAGCCTCTGCACCAACAACAAGTGAGTTGATGTAAAGGAAAACTCCTGATTACAGACGGGGGCCCGTGGCCTAGTGGCAGAATCATGGACTTGTGATCGGGGTGTCGGAGGTTCGAGTCCAGGTTCCTCAATCACAAGTTGAGGTGACTGTGAGCAAGAGGAATCACACATCACCGTATGTCATCAGATAAAAGTGTCTGATAAATGAAACTGTTTAATTGAGAAACAGTAGAAAGTTGTGTGACCAGTGTGTAGACAAAACTGTGACTGAACACATGTGGAGGTGAAATATCTGAACATATGTTTTATATTCTAGTTTCTTCAAAATAACCTCCCTTTACTCTGATTACTGCATTGTAGTGAACAATACTGTAACAGTAAAAATTACTATATTTACAGTATGATACTGTAATGACTGTGTATCGCAGTAATTTTCCTCTGCACTGTTTCTGATGTTTGTTGTAAATAAGTGTGTATTTTTCTTTTGCACATTGCTGTGAATGAATCAGAACTGCAAAAAGCAAATGCAGTAAAAATCTGAAACAAAAGTTTTCAGTGTCTTCTACTCAGTTACTTCACTAAATACAGTAACTTTCTTACTTTCTGTAGTTTTTAAATGACTGTGTAAAAAGTTTATAATTCTCTCCGGAGCGTTTTCAAGTAGTGTCAACAAGATCTGACTTTTTATTTTGCATCTAAAAAAACTTCCAGAGTAAAATATCTGAATGAAAATCGGTAACACTTTAGATTAGGGAACACATATTTGTTAATTTATAGTCAATAAGTAAGAATTAGGAGTTAATATATGGAAAAGTCTGAATTCATGGTGCAATAGAGGTAGAATAAGGGGTTAATGCCTGCTTAATAAATACTAATTAGGGGCTAATAAGCTACTTATATGAATGTGAATAAGCACTTAATTAATGTAAAATAAAAAATTCATAAACATTGATGTGAGGACTTTTCATTTTTATCACTCAGACACTTTTATTGATGTGAATATTTGCTTTTTGAGGAATGAACTTTCTGTTTTAAGTAAGTGACACATCAGCAGGTTTTTACTAGGTTTTACAGTTTTGTGCAAATGTTAATAGTGATGTGAGAAATGCACCAACTTCTTAAGATTCTGTGCAGTTATGTAAGCATGTGTGTGTGTTTGCAAACTGCATGTTAAGAGTGTTTAGAAAAAGTTTGTCAGTTTGTCAGAAAGTGTTTAAGTGAGTAAATAAAGAGAAGAGACTCAGGCGTATTTATAAAACCTTTTTATTTTCTTTTTTAAATTTGAAGGCTATAACTGAAATGTGTCCGATTCATACCAAAGTTCTGTGACAACAACATTAAACCATTGTTTCCAAAAAACAAACAACAACGCAACAAACCTGGCAACACGTCGACCATCCAGTATAAATAAAAGTTTTAATACACAAACAAGCGGTTTATCATCATCATCATCATCATCGAGAGAGAGAGAGAGAGAGAGAGAGTCATAGGCCTCTATATAAGTGTGTGTGTGTGTGTGTGTGTGTGTGTGAAACATGCTGTGACAGAAAACAGACGGGTTCAAACTCTCAGACTCAATTTAAGGAACAAGAACTTTTCTAAAAGTCCACATCCACTTAGTGCAGGATGAAACTCAACAACAGGTGGAAGACTCGACAACAGTCACTGCGGAGAGATATGACCGAGTGTGTGTGTGTGTGTGTGAGCGAACACACACACACTCATACTGCAACCAAAGGAGAGCGTTTGTCGTCTATTTTCTTCAACATTGTCAGAGGAAAGGCGCCGCTGTGCAAGCGCTGATTCAAAGAGCAGAGAGAAACACGACGATGCAGCGTGAGCAGAAACACAACGTGAAGAGGGAACATTTTCACATTTGACCTTTTTTTCTTTTTTTTTTTAAATTACACTTTTTTACCAGACTTCAGTTTCTGTTAGAGCTGGGGAAAAAAAAGTCTGCAGAGAAAATGTTCCCCCGAAAGAAATAAAAAGAGAAAAATTCAAGTCAGGTGTGACTCTTGTCTTCAGAGTCGTGTTAGGATGAGTCCTTCTTTGGAAATGTCTCGTAATAAATGTCACTGTGGTGTGTTTTTGTTGGAGGCCTGTGTGTGTGTGTGTGTGTGTGTGTGTGTTTACATCGGCCGCAATGTTGCGTTCCAGCTGATGTTCTTTTTCAGATTTTCTTTGTCTTTACAACTTAATTCAACCACAAGATTAATATAATTTCAAAATATTCAACATCACTGGGACACAACATGAGCGAGTTGAGGATATGGAAGCCCAAAGTTGCCGGAAAAATGTTAAAAATTAGAATATCCAGAGAGAAAATGACGACTTTTAGGAATGAGACATAAAGTCACAAGTTAAAAAATTTGTTTCAGTCGATAAAAGTTGGTGAATTCTTGATTTTTAGCTCCATTTTTTCAGGATTTTGGGCAAATAAACGAATTAAACCAGTTAAAAATCAAACGGTTAGTAAGAGAAGTGGGTTAGAAATTTAGTTTCTTGACCCTTAAACTGTATTTTGACATCTCTCATATCATTACTCATATCAATCATTACTTGATAAAATGTGCTAATTTAAGCGACTTAAAGCTCCTGTGATATTTTATTTGCTCCGTAAACAAACTTAAATAAACCATACTACCACTTTAAGATTTAAAACAGCAAACAAAACCCTCAGAAACAGTTTTGACTACTTCTATATTTTTATTTTAATGTTTGGCAATCGCTCGGAGGAGGGAGGTGATGAGTTACAGCTCCCTGAAGGAACTGATTTTTACTGCTCACTCAAAGTGGAGGATATATTTGACTGTTACAATAAAGTGACAGAAAGCACGATTAAATCAGCAAGGAGGGATTATTTGTCCACAGGGGGGCGCCAAAGTTAAGTAGTTACTTCTTTTCCACCTGTGCTTGTCTGGATCTAGTGTTTAGTTAGAGCTAATCCAGTTTTTCCAAAGAACTGGTTCAGTTTTTTATCAGAGAGGAGCCAAATTGTAGCCACATCATTGTTAAATATCAGTACGTCACTGCGTACGTGGGCTTTTCAGGGGGTTGGGGGGGCACTGTTCACAGTTTTGAATCTTTGTATTTATGGATATAGTGAGTGCTGTAAAAAGGCTGTGAGTTTTTGTGTTTCTCGTGGTGGTTGTGACATTATTTTTCCCAGCTGTCTGACACAGAGTGTACTAGACTCTGTGTGCATCGGGGCGGAACTCTGTTATGCCAGATAAGACTACGAGACAGAAATTATCCAGGAATATAAATAAGATAAATAACAAAAAGCTTTTTATTTTGTTCTTCAGCTTTAATTTCATCAACTTTTCAACTTCTGAAAGACGGAGCTCCAACAAAACTTTTTAAAAAATGGCCTTTTTTCTGACAAACCTGTAGCTGAAGACTAGTTCAATTGACTTTTCCTTTTTATTTATTTAATGTCTTTTAATGTATTTATAATGGAACTGTGGTCTGTGAATAGGCGTGATGTGTTTTATTTGTCTTTGCACTGGCGCTTTCTCTGCAAATCAAGTTTCTAATGGATGAATAAAGTTGATTTGATTTGATTTTTATAGCCGATAATTATCTGACGGTAAGACACAAAGAACCAGTTCTAATCCTGGAACTAAAACTAGCACCAGTTATGTGGAAAACAAGCATCACAGGAGCTTTAAGTAGTTTTTTTTTAACTTATTTAAAGACAAAAATAAGGTATGAATTGCTTGAAACAAGTAAAACAAAATTCAAATTGGGTAAAAAAAAAAAATACTGTATTAAAACTTGAACTACAAATTTTTCTTAACCAATTGTCAGATATTTTTTACTTCTTACAAGCAACTTAGACCACATATTTGTCTTAAAATAAGCAAAAAAAAGGAAAAACAAAACTTTTGACTCTTTTTTTTTCATGCTTGACGACATAAATGTTCAAAAAAACAAACTTGGGCTGTTTTTTCTCTCCACTGTTTCATTTGGGTCTTTATCAGTTTGATCTGATTTTTGTTTTCTTGAATTAAAAATAAAAATAAATAAACCCCGGAGGTCCCAGATAGCAGTGCATGTTAAAACAAAAGTCGTGATTTAAAAAAGGTTGAGAACTGCTGAGTTAAAATGCGACATTGAATATGGACTTTAAAAAAATTGAAAACAGAGATGGATAAAAAAAAAAACTAATTTTTTGCTCAATGGGGTGTTGGGACATAAAAAAATGATGCCACAAAAACTGCACAAACTGCATCATTTTTTTCTGAAAACAGATTTGAGTTTCTAACAGATAAATAAAGTTGATTTGATTTTTATAACCGATAATTAGCTGATGGTAAGACACAAAGAACCAGTTCTGTGGAAAACAAGTATCACAGGAGCTTTAAGGAGCTTTAAATTTGCCTGATTTTGTCACTAATTGCTCGGCTTGTTTCTTGTTGATTCAGAAAAACAAAACTTTTATTTAATTGGTTGCAAACATTTATGTTTTTCCTGCAGGTTGAGCTTCCAGTCCACATGTAGCGGCGGCCGTTTACGTGTCGAGGACTTTTGGTGCTTTGTGAAGTCTTAAGAGTAAGAAGGCAACAGTTTTAGAGTGTGTGAAAAGTTTGTGAAGTCTCCGTTTGAACCCGGCACCAGAAGGCACATGAGGAGACGCTGGAGCGGGCGGAGAAACGATGATTATTTAAGGGTTTAACGGACAAAAAGGAGGTGATTTCACACAAAGAAAGAGACGTGTAAGTGCTTTAAATTAAAGACTTCAGCCACCGTTTTGCACAAGTTTCCAAATATTTGTAGCCGCCTCAGGCCACGTGATCCTGGATTAACTCGTCCTCTCACTTTTCTACAGTGTGTGTGTGTGTGTTTAAATGTGTGTGTGTTATAGGTAGTTTTACACTCTCAAAGAAAATAAAAAAAGAGTTTGCGTGTCGTGGATGGATTGAAGTAAAAATGACCTTTTTTGTTCTCAAGTGAAAAAACAACAACAATAATAATAATCATAACAACAATAAAAAACATCATTACGCTCACTACGTTAAAATAGGACTAATATTATCAAAAAGGCAAATAGTAGGTGTATTGCAACGCTCTCTGCGGCACCACATCTATCTTCATCATCCTCAATCTCATCATCATCATCATCATCATCCAATCATCATCGTCTGAGACAGTAAGGGGGCGTGGCCTGGGATGATTGACAGCCCGAACCAGCCGCTCACATTTCGCCCGTCTCAGCGCAGGCAGGCACACTTGTACGACATAGCAAAGACATTATACGATGAACGTTCGGCCAATCACGGCAGGAGGGGGGCGGGTCTTAGTGGTGAGGAGCTCTGTCATTGGACGGCGGGCATCTCTAGGGGACAGGACGTTTAAACAGAGGGAGGAGGAGGAGGGAGGTCGTGTGTGTGTGGAAGTGTGTGTGTGTGCATGTTTCCGCTATCTTGTGTGGTCCATATTAAGAAAAACAAGTGTGTGAATGAATCTGTGTGTGTGTGTGTGTGTGTGTGTGGGGAAGGTCTGGTCCTTAGGTGAGTTTGTTTAGTCTGAGTGTGTGTGTGTTTAGTTTCTGTCTAGACAGCTGGAGGTCTTTCCCAGGGCAAGTCAGTGTACATTCACACACACACACTCTCACACACACATTCAAACACACACACACACACACACAGCTCTGGAAAAGACCTTGTCTGCCAACTTTTTAAAAACACACCCAATAAAGATCTTTGCACACTGAGTCCGTCTTCTTCGTTACAATCATCTTTCCACACTGACTCCAAAACTTTCATCCGTCAAAATATTTTTTTTGCATCTGTCCTGGTAGTTTCCAGTGTTGTTTGACCCTTCAGGGACACCGTAGGCTAATTGTAGCAGTATATTTTCTCATTTACTAACACATTTTCTGTAATTTCTGTCTTTGTTAAGAACAGATGACGACTAAAAATTTGTGTGTGTGTGTCAATGTGCAAATTTCTGCACTTGCTTTGCAGAAATTTGTGTTTTTCTTTTTTAAAATGTGGCGCCAAGTGAATCAAACTCGTCCACTGACGTCCTGAAAAACACCTGAAGCTGCAGGTGAAACTTTCTTGCTCCTTTCCTGTTTACAGGCGGATGAACCCAGTGACTATTTTTTCTTTTCTTACATCGTAAAAGAGCCACAGGATCATCTTCACACCTCAACGATGATGATTCCATTTCTCTCCTACTGTGAAATTTCGCCATAAATAGGAAAATAAATGCATCGGATTCAGTGTGTGAAAAAATGCATTAGAAAATTACGGACTGAGTGTGGAAAGGCCTCAACTCTTGCTGCATGTAAGAAAACAGAAAACAGAAGCTCAAAATAATGATTTGTGTTTGTAGATCAGTGAATCGTCGGCGTATCGTGTGAGCGACCATTTCCTCCGTCCTCGTCTTTCTTTTTTTTTTTTTAATCGCCAGCCAGCGTCGGTTTCCCTGAAGCGAGAGATTGATCCTACACTCATATTTCTACAAACTACAGCTACTTTTATCTAACTCAGAGTGTGTCCAGTCTTCTTTTACCCGCTGCAAACCCTCAGGATCCAGAACCAAACCGTTAAAAACAGAAACTTTAGAAGAAGAAACTCAGGAAACTTCTCGTCTCATCTCGAGGTTCGAATTCAGGATTTTTGATTCGTACGTTTTGATTGATCCGCTCGTTTCTCCTTCAGCTGCTTTGGATCAAGAGATTAGCTTCGTCTGAAAGTTAAATAAAAACCAACGAAGGAGGGAGTGTAAACAAGGAGGAGGAGACGACGTGTTTCAGCGAGCAACTTTGTTTGGATTAGGAAACAAATCTGCAAAAATTCAAGAAACACTTGAAGCAAAAGGTCTGTGACCTGAATGCTGCATTAAATCACTTTGGAGGTTTGGCCAGTGTGCGGGAATTCTTTATTTATCAAGTTATTTAAAGACAAAATTATTTGTTTTAGAACATTTATGTTGTCAAGCATGGAAAAAAAGTCAAAATGTTTGTTTTTCCATTTTATTTTTACTTATTTAAAGACAAAAATAAGGTATGAATTGGTTGAAACAAGTAAAACAAAATTCAAATTGGGGAAAAAAAAAAAAAGTTTACTGTATTAAAACTTAAAATATTAATTTTTCTTTCCCCATTGGCAGATATTTTTTACTTCTTACAAGCAACTTAGACCTCATATTTGTCCTTAAATAAGCTAAAAAAATGGAAAAACAAAAATGTTGACTTTTTCTTTTTCATGCTTGATGACATAAATGTTCAAAAGGTCTTAATTAGTTTGATCTGATTTTTGTTTTCTTGAATTAAAAATAAAAAATAATAAACCCTGGAGTGCATGTTAAATCATGGGTCGTGATTAAAAAAGGTTGAGAACTGCTGAGTTAAACGACGACATTAAATATGGACTTATTAAATTAATAACAGAGACAGATAAAAAAAACCCTCTTTTTTTCTCAATGGGATGTTGGGACATTAAAAAAAATGATGCCACAAAAACTGCACAAGCTGCATCATTTTTTTTTTTTTAAACAAATTTGAAAAGTTGCAAATCAGATTTTTGATTTTCATGGCCTGATGTTCGTTCGATCGTTAATCTTTGTTGGGATTTCACAGAGGAGTTTGAGGACTCAGATATGTGTCAATAAATACTTTTTAGGCTTTTATTTTGGAGGAGGGGGTTGTGTATTTCTGATTGCAGTGATATGTTTGATAAAAGTCGGACGCTCAGTGATTTATCTCAGGTCATGAAATCATTTTTTGGCCTTCTCCGTCTCCTGTCCTCTAAAAAGTGGAGCTGAATCAGCTTCAGGAGTTTTGGCTGTGGTTGGGTTTGGTTCCTGCGGAGGGCGCTGTTGCATAAAGACTGGACTCTTTTCTATGATCCTACACACTCACATCCTGATCCTTCGGTCGACTAAAGCTTCATGCGGACGCCTCGAGACGAGACGAGACGAGCCGCTTTCCAACACTCGTGTCACTTTTCAACACTTCAGCGTGTCTCGTTTCCGGCGGCTCGCCTCGATTAAAAAAAAAAAAAAAGTTCTGCTCCAAAACCTGAAACATCCGACGATTGAAGAGAAGAGAAGACACGATGGCTCTGTGTCGACCCGAGGAGTCTTTTTTATTTTTTATTTTTAGACTAAATTTCTGCATGTGGTTCAGACGGAGTGAAAAGGTGGCATTGAACGTCTCGCCACATTCACTGATCCTCAAGTTCCTGAAAAATGGAATAAATGAAAGTTTCGACACTTCGGGGCTGAATAATACGCAACCTTGTGCTGCTGCTTGTGTAATAAGTTTTTAAATTTCACAAAATAAAATCCACTCCTCTCAAACCGGTGTCTGGAAACCGACTTCACACTTTACACGAGCTGATGTTGTTTCCCGTTGAGGTCGGATTTCGGAGCAGAACTTTCAGCAAAAGCGTCTAAATGTCGGAGATTTGACGCTAAAAGATTTCTAGCGGCGTTTGACGGTGCGACGCTGGCTGACTGGAGATTGTTGGCTCGTTCCTGCTGCGGTAAAGTGCTCAGAGATGCCTGCGAGAGAGAGAGAGACCAACCAGAGCGTGGGAGCGTGAAACCGGTGCGTTGGCGCCCGGTTAGAGCGTCGCTCGCTCAGCTCAGAGCCTGTCGGGCGCTTGGCTTTCTTCCTCTTTAAGCGGACGTTTCTCTCGTCCCTGGATCTGCTTTTGTTTCTCTCTCGTTCCACCCACAAACAAAAAGATTCAGATAAAATTTAAAAAACAGCAAGAAATAAAAAAACTCTACTCTACGTTCCTGTAACATCACACATTTCTTGATTGGTTCGGACGTTTGATCGATGACACAAAGTCCGATGAGCAAACTCGTATGTGCTTGACTCGTTTGGTCGAGGTAGTGACAGCCAGCTTTGGGATTGGCTAACGATTCGGCCAATGGGGTGAAAGAGAGAGAGAGCAGAGTTTCTGATTGGGCCCGAAGGTTTGATGTTTGATGCTAACTTCTTTTTTCTTTTTTCCTTTCTTTGCATACATGAGGATTCATTTCTTCTTTGCGTCTTTTCCCGCACTCACCGCTCTGGTACGAGGTCTCTGGGTCTCTCTCGGTCTTATTCTTGACAGAGCTCCTTCACAATAAAAGCCTCTCACTCTCACGTTCAATCTGCTCATACAAAAAAATAGTGCAATTCTTTTCAGCATTATATAAATAACTCTAAATTCGTGCTTTGTAAAGTTCGCTCTCGGTTTGCATACATGTGTGTATATATACTCAATATGTAACATATATTTATATATACGTGCCAACATGTATGTAGCAAAATGTTCAACGTGTGAGTTGGCACCTCAACAAATCACTGATGTTTCTTCTTTTTCTAAAACTAAACAACATGAAAAACAAACAAACAAAAACATGTAAGAATCTATCAAGTGTAGAAAAATATCCCCTTACTTTCTCGGCGTCTCGATCATATTGCGGATTCTGTTTCTGAACTTTGTGCAAACCTTCTTTAGAAAAAAATCAAATAATATTAAAAAAAAAGGGATTCGAGCCCGGACTCCTGCACCCGTTGGTCGATGTAAGGCAGAACGTTTCGCTCCAGGACGTTTCTCTCGCACTGTGCTAATCTAGTTTTTAAGTCTATCTAAATCTCTCTGGGAATATTCTAGCGTGCTGATTCGTCCGTCGGGAGGTGGTGCAGGAGCCGCAGGGAACATGGAGTCAAAGCAGCGAAGGGGATTATCACTAAAAACAAAAACCTGGAAGAACCAAGAAGATTGCAACGTTTCGCCATTTTGCCTGGAAAGGAATCTTTTGTAAGCGCAAAACAAACAAAAAAAAAACAGAGAAGTTGAACAAGAACGAACAGAACAAGTAAATATTTATATTGAAGATTAGTTGAGTCTGTGGAGGAAGAGGAGGAGAAATCCTTCCTCTCTGGAGCAGGTTCCCTCCTTCCTGTGATGCGGCGTCTTACCTATCGAAGCCCTCACAGTCCTCGCCCGATCGGTGAAGCGGCGTTTTGAGGTTTTTCCTTTGCGAGCTTCCCGAGCAGAAACAGTCCGAGGGGAAAAAGGGGGATGAGTTCTGTCAAACCTGCTGAGGCTTGGAGGATTAGAGGAAGCACAAGGACCGCAAGGACAACAGGTGCGGCGAGACAGCGACTCCGCCCCCAGCGTCGTCCGGCACCTACTTCCTCCTGCCCCCGCCGACGCTCCTGCTATGTCAGGCCACCAACACCGACCTGCAGTCCCTGCAGCCCACCATCATTACGGGCTAGTGGAGCGACATGCGGCCCCCCCGCGGCAGGTGTGCAGGGCCGGGCTTCTGCTGCCGGGACAAGGCCTCCTGGGCTTCGAGGACGCTGACTCCAGAGTGAACGCTGGGAGGGGGCGCCTGCAGACTGTGAAAGAAATGAGTCATTAAAGTTTCTGCAGGAAAAGTGAATCCAACTGTATAAATGTCCTTTCCCTATATTTTTCTATAGGTTCCTTGACTCCTACGGTTATTCGTCTCAAGTTTGAGATTACTTCTTCACCTTTTACTCCCTAAGACAACTTTGGTTTGGTGCCAGTCCATCTGGTTGTTTGTAAAGTCGATGTTGACTGTCCTTTTAACTTCTGGATGCAAAGAAAAACACACAAATAACTTCAGCTGAAAAACAGGACTCTCTGAAAGAATGTGGTCGCTGGACATTTTTCTCAAAATCTCCTTTTTACTTCAAAATTTGATTTTATAATTTCAGCTCCACTATCCCAATTTTTTTACTTTTTTATCTTTAGATTCTGCTTTCATCCAATACTTTTGACTTTATTATCTCAAAATTGTTATTTTTTCAACTTAAAACCTCAAGTTTTATTTCATACTTGTGACTTTATTTTTCTTGTAGATTTGACC
Organism: Thalassoma bifasciatum; assembly: GCA_008086565.1. NCBI lineage: Eukaryota > Metazoa > Chordata > Actinopteri > Labriformes > Labridae > Thalassoma > Thalassoma bifasciatum. Next base: position 49,372 of record RPOG01001618.1, on the reverse strand, counting down.
TTATAAACGGGATTTCAGCTTCCCAAAAATATTTACCTTTTACCCACAATATCCCTCATTTTTACCTTAAAATTTTGAACTTTTGAACTTAAAATTCTGACTTTTTTCTCACAATTTTGACTCCTTGCCTCAAGTTTCAACTTTTTATCTCACAGTTTTGTCTTTTTTTCGGCTGAAATACAGGACTCTCTGAAAGAATGTGGTTTCTGGACATTTTTCTCAAAATTTCCTCTTTTTTACTTCAAATTTTGATTTTATAAATCTTATCTGAGAATTTTGACATTTTTTCTAATATTTTTGACCTGTTATCTCAACATTTCAGCTCCACTATCCCAAATTTTTTACTTTTTTATCTTTAGATTCTGCTTTTATCCAATACTTTTGACTTTACTATCTCAAAATTTGAATTTTTTTCAACTTAAAACCTCAAGTTTTATTTCATACTTGTGACTTTATTTTTCTTGTAGATTTGACTTTATAAACGGGATTTCAACTTCCCAAAAATATTTACCTTTTACCCACAATATCCCTCATTTTTACCGCAAAATTTTGAACTTTTTAACTTAAAATTCTGACTTTTTATCTCACAGTTTTGCCTTTTTTTCGGCTGAAATACAGGACTCTCTGAAAGAATGTGGTCTGGCTGTTTCAAGATGCACAATAAGGAGGCACTTGAAGAAAAATGGGCTGAAGAAAGACATTTCTACACAAATGCCACAAAGTTTCCTGCTTACAATACGCCAAACAGCACAGAGACAAGCCTCAAAACTTCTGGAACAAAGTCATTTGGAGTGATGAGAGCAAAAGTGAACTTTTTGTCCACAACCATAAACATTGTTCCATTTGGAGAGGAGTCAACAAGGCCTATGATGAAAGGTCCACCATTCCTACTGTGAAACACGGAGGTGGATCACTCATGTTTTGGGGATGTGTGAGCTACAAAGGCTCAGGAAACTTGGTCCAAACTGATGAATGAAGGATGAATGCAGCATGTTATCAGAAAATACTGGAGGAAAATTTACACTCATCAGCCCAGAAGCTGCACATGAGACGTACTTGGACGTTCACACATGACAATGATCCAAAACACAAGGGCAAGTGGACCTGCCATTGGCTACAGCAGAATAAAGTGAAGGTTCTGGAGTGGCCATCTCAGTCTCCAGACCTCAATATCGAGATCTCAAACCTGCAGCTCATGCAAGAATTTACAGGAACTGAAGGCTTTTTGCCAAGAAGAATGGTCAGTTTTACCATCTGAGAAAATAAAGACCCTCATCCACAACCAGCACAAAAGACTTCAAGCTGTTATTGATGTTAAAGGGGGAGATACACGCTATAACCATGAGTGACAGAAAAGTTGTTATCATTCATATTCTCTAAAGAATGTTAAAGTGTGTGTTTACCAGGAGCTGGACGGGCTGATGGGATGGGAATCAAACACAGTCCTGTTGGGCGGCGCTCTGACCGACTCTCTGTTCAGCTCCATCTGTTGCTCGGGGTCTCTTAGCTGCAGGGTGCAGGGGCCCTGGTACGGCGGCGGCTCCTCGCCGTCCGAGAGGCAGATGGTGGGCGGGAGGTCGATGAGGCTCTGGGGCAGGTAGGGGTACGTGGGCTGGAAGCGACTCGGGGCGTAGGTGTGCTGGAAGCGCTGCGACTGCAGGGGGGGGTGGGACTGCTGCGGCTCCCTCTGGAGGTAGGAGGAGGGGACGGGTCTGTCTGGGGGGCGAGGGTTGTAGACCTGGTGCTGGAGCGAAGAAAACCATCAGAGTTAGAGATTTATCAAGATTAAATCAGCTGAGTTATGGTCGGAGAGAGAAACACTGACCTCATTCAGACCGCTGTTTGTCCCCGTGCTGTCAGAGGACCACAGGTTTCCCTCCTGAGAGACAGAGAAAGAGAGAAAACTATGAGATAAAACCAAACCTGGGAAAAATATGTTCTAATTTTTCACATCAGGATCAGCATCTGGACTTTATCATGATTGTTTTAAAGATAATTATAAAATCATTTTAACCCCAAATATCTCTGATCCTTCATTCTAAACCATTTTCATGCATCAACTTTTCTCTTTCCTTCACCATTTCATAACTTAAAATCAGTCATATTCTCTTATTTGTTTTTTTAAACTCTCAAGGACTCATGAGGCTCATTTTTGCATCATCAAAAAGAAAAAATTGTCAGAAATTTCCTTTTTTACGAAACAGAACAAAATATTGCTTCATCATTTCATTCTTGATATATTTCTTGTATCACATTTGACACTCTGGGCAGTTTTTCAAACTATTTTATGAAAGATTTTCAGCAAATATGCATCATTTTAGGGCTGGACGATTTATTGTTTTTTGATCAAAATCGCAATTTCAAACATCATGTGATCGTTAAAGCTGTGATTTTTTCCTGCTCCTGACTGACCCAGGATCTGTTATATCAGCTGTTTCACACACACCTGTCTTTGAGTGTGAGACTGTTGGAAAAATCCTTTTTTCTTTGAGATTATTGTTGATTTTATTTTATTTAACTAAACACAATTAAGGATATTTTGCGCTACATCATTTTTAAAAGTTAAGAGTCAAAGATAGCTCTTTCTGTTCTTCAGTTTTTATAACTAAAAATACAATTTAAAAAGTCCAGTTTAGAAAAAGCAGGAATAGGTGTGAGGTTTTGGTAAGAGTCAAAATTCGACAACTTATCGCAAAAACTTCTTTTCTTTTTAAAATTTTAACTTTTTATCTCAAACATTGCCTTTATTTCAAAACGTAGACTTTTTATCTAAAACTTTTGTCATCTCAAAATTTGGACCTTAAATGAGAAAGTTCGGACTTTTTTCACATTATCTTAAACCGATTTCTTAAACTTAAGAAGTTTCATCTCAAAATCTTGACTTTTCGTCTGAGAATTTTGTCTTTTTTTCTCAAAAATTTTCACTTTTCATATTAAAATATTGACATTTTATTTAACTACACTACATTATGTTTAAAAGTTAAGAGTCAAAGATAGCTCTTTTTGTTCTTTGGTTGTTAAAACTAAAAATACGATTTAAAAAGTCTGATTTAGGAATAAGTATTAGACTCGAGGATTTGATAGAAGTCAAAATTCAACTATTCATCCAAAAATCTTCTTTTACATTTTTATTTTTGCCTTTTATTCCATAATTTTGTATTTATTTCTCATAATTGTGACTTAAATCTTAGTGTTTTGACTTTTTATATCAAAATTTCAACTTTTTATCTCAAACTGCCTTAATTTCACAACATAGACTTTCTATCTTAGACTTTTGTTGTCTTAAAAATTTGACCTTAAATTAGAAAGTTTGGACTTTTTTCACATAATGTTAAATTGATTTCTTAAAATCTGACAATTATTAACTTTTTCTCTCAGAATTTTGTCTTTTTTTCTCAAAATTGTCACTTTTTATATTAAAATATCGACCTTTTATTTAAAAGTTTGAAACAATTCTTACCTTCAGTTTTCATTTTCATCCTCACATTAGAGTAAAAGCTTTTGATGTTTCAATGGTTTGATGTAATTTTCTGTCAAGTTTGTAAATGTTTCTGTACATTGTGAAAACTTCACTAAAGTTTGATTTAAAGAAAATCGTGAATCCAATTGAAATCGCTGAATCTGCCAGAAAAATCACAATTAGATCTTTTTCTAAAATCGTTCAGCCCTGCAGAAAAAACTTAATTTTTTTAAAAAGTAAGTATTTTGATGTTCTTTTGATGCAACTTCTTGAAAATCAAGCAATGATTTTCCTGAAAATATGTGAGTGGATGATTTTGAAAAGGGTTAAATAAAACTTCAGCCGACTGTAGTGATGTGAAAATCCTCAAGGTGGTAGAATATGATTTTAAAAATACTTTTAACAGGTTTTTAGAGAAACTATTTGTCAATTTGATGAGATAAAAGTCTTTGGAGTCATGCATCTGATATGAAATGTTTGGTGTTATAGGGTTAAACACGTTGTCAGCTGCAAGAGTTGTTGAGTTTTTGCAGATTGAACAGAGCTTTACCAAATAAATTTAGGTTTTCTTCAAGCATCTGACAGAAACTGTAGATTTACACAATTAGAACATGATTAGTTTAAATGACAAAATTAATACGATGTAAGATAAAAGCTTGAGGCTGCATGAAAATTGAGTGTTCAGCTTTCTCGTTTCTGTCCACTAGGGGGCCCTGTTGGTGTGTGAATCCAATATTCAGATCTCCTTGTTTTTAAACATCATCTTCAACTTGGAGTGAGTTCCTCCAAAATGTGTAAACAATGAAGAAGATGCATTTTTAGTTCGTCACAGACGTGAAGAGACATTTTTGAAATTTCTCAGGTCTGACATCAAACTTTCCTTCAGGTTTTAAATTAATAAAACTCAGGATAAAAGTAGGTTTTTACAGCTGAAATAATGTTTAAGAGGAAGTTTTCCAGCTTGTGTTCTGTGTTTCTGGTTCTGTCTGTATGTGTGTCAGTGTGTCTGTCTGCTAATCCAAATTAAGTAGGACAATGACTCCCCAGAGCTTATCAGCAGCTCTGTGTGTGTGTGTGTGTGTGTGTGTGTGTGTGTGTGTGTGTGTGTGCCATTATGCTTCATCCTTTACTCATATCTTACTCGCAGACACACACACACACACACACACACACACGTCGGTGATTCAGCAGCAGGTGATTCAGGATGTGAACTCATATGTTTGCAAAAGCCTCAGGTGTAAGTCAGCTCTGTGTCTGTGTGTGTGTGTGTGTGTGTGTGTGTGTGTTTCCTGGAGAGTAGCTGCTGCAGCCTCCTAATAAAGACATGAGTCAGTGTGTTAGCGTTCGCCTCCAGCAGCGTTTAATCACTGTGATCACATCCTGTCACTGGGCTGCTCCTCAAACTCGTCTGCTTTCATTAGAAACCGTGACTAAAGCTCTGATCCCTCGTTCGCTCTGCAGGAGGTTTATTTCATCACGACCGTCGCCGCAGCAACGTTCAGCTCTTTAATCGTTCGCTCTTTCACCTGCTGGGAAAAGTGAACGTGTGTTTATGAAGCTGACAGTCCTTAAACTTGACTCCGGCTCAGAGCAGCAGAGACTTTAACTCTTTCACATCTGAAGGTTAAAACTTTCTCAGGACCAGAAATGAGAATCTAAGTCATCCCTCTCTTCTTCTTTTTTTTTTTTTGCTGGAGCGTTTTTCAGAGCGTGACGTTGCTCTGACGTCTGCTGTCTGCTTCAATCAGTGTGAGCGCAGAAACAAAAGCACAGCTCTGAGAGGAGGATGAGCTGAGGATACGAGTCTGTAAGATACGAGTTTCATCGCCACGAAAGACGAGACACACGGACACACTTCGTTTTTATAATCTGAGCTGCTGAAACTGGAATTTTAGACTAAAAACCTCAACTTCTAAACTTTTTCTGTTCAGCTGTTTCAACCAAATCATATGTTAAACAAGTGTTTTTAAAAATTACAACTCATGAATCTTTTGTTTGCACGTTAAAACTTCCATTATTTTGAATTTTAAAACAGTTATTGGTGATGTCTCGTACTTTTGTGTTTTTTGCCCATTATCTGTTTGTTTGTGTTTGTTATTTTTTTGTCACATGTTTTTAAAAGTTGTTGCTCGTTACTTTTAAATGGACTTCTGAGTCTCACATTAAAAAGTGATGATGATGATGATGATGAGTTAAAGTCTTTTTTTAAGCATTTCTCAACTTTTTCTTCATGAAAATTCAAATTATTGTGATTAAATGTATATACATGCCACATAAAACAATTAAATCTGTCCTAATAACAGCATAACATGTCACACCTCAATTTAAATGTGTATATATTTGTTCTTCTTTGTACAAAAGTTTTTGTATATTTCTAATTTTAATTACTTAATCTCTGTTTTTTTTATTTATATGACATTTAATGTTTATTTTTACATGTTTTGTACAGCGAGTACATAGTTAAAATTGAAGTCAAACTTCTCAAAATGCTTCGAAACTTGGCAATAGAGGTGTTAAAGATTCTGATGTAAAATACATAATTTAATGTGTTATTATTAAGTCTTTCAAACCCACCAGAGCTCTCAAAATTTCCAGGCAACTGTTTGAGTTTTGAGGCCAACTAATCTTGCATTTAAGGTAACTTTAAACATCTTTGAAGAAGGAAATATTCCAGGTATTACGGTAATGCATAGACAGCAACACTGTTCCCATTACCGTAACTCTTCAACTATTTGGGCAAACAACTTTAAAGAAGAGAAGATAAAGTTGACAGTGATATTCCTGGTATTACGGTTATGCATAGACACCAACACTGATCCCATTACCGTAACTTTTCAAATAGTTGGGCAAACAACTTTAAACAATATAAACTTGATAGTGATATTTCAAGTATTACGGTAATGCATAGACACCAACACTGTTCCCATTACCGTAACTCTTCAAATATTTGGGCAACAGGATAAGCTGATAGTTGGGTGTTAAAGGTTATTATGAGGTGTGAGTGGTGTGTTTCTCACATTGGCCAGTGGCAGGTGTCTCCGGCGTGCAGGGGCGTGTCTGGAGAGGATGGAGCGTGCTGATAGGCGGTAGTGGTTGAGCAGGCAGGTGATGACGACCACCATCACCATCATCACCACCACGATCACCAGGATCTGGACGAACTCCAGCTGGGCTGCAGAGACACAAACAATCATCACTGTCAGTTCAACAGAGCTTTACAGTTAGTTTGTTTCACAGGGAGGGTTACAGGGTGAGGACAGCACATCCAGGTGCATTATGGGAAGTGTAGGCACAAACTAAACATTTGAATTTCTCTTTGATTTTTGCTCCTTCAGTGAATCTTCAAAACATTTACTGATGCTCATTATTCATAAATCTTTATCTCGTGAATCAAAAGGTTTGTTTACATTTTTTTTAAACAAATATTCAAACAAAGAGAAATGAAACCCTGATATTTATTCATAATCAAAAAAAGAACTTTTGTTGTCACTTCTGAATATTACAGATATAAAAAAAAAACATCAGAATTAAATCAACCTTTTTTTATCATGATGATTTATTCCTTTAAATACTTAAGGCCCCTAATTAATTGGTTTATTGACATGCTTATAAGTAAAACTTAGATGTCAACCTTGAATTTTCTTACTTATTATTACACACTAAGTCCAATATTTCTACTTTTGAGTGTTTTTTTTTTCCCATTTTACAAAAATATTTCTTTATAATCTTTGATTTTTGACAAGAAACTGCTGATTAAATAGTAAAACAAAGACATTTTTACTTCTTTACATATGTTTCCTATGATTAAGTATAAATATTACACATAAATTAAGGACATGTCACCAATTTAACATCATTATTCTGGAAAAATTCCCTTAAAAAAATGAGAAAATATCTTTATTCTTTACTACAAAACTCCATGTAATTACTCTGTCAATAGCCGTAGGCCAGTTACACTTATTTATTTTTATAGCTTTGCAACAATGCAACAAAATTTCATTCCCAAATACACTTTTGTGTATTTTTTATTATGGCAGTAAATGATATCTGAGTCTAAAAGTCAAGATAATTTTATCATAAAATGATTTAAAAGAACAAAAAGGAGAATTCGCTTTTTTTGGATCATACAGAAAAATTAAATAAAACAAGAAGAGTTTTTTTTAAATATGCTTCATCAGATAAATTTAAATATAATCTATGATAAATAATAAACACACACACACACACACACACACACACAGCTGTTTGTGTGTGTGTGTGTGTGTGTGACTGACATCCAGTTATTTATGTTCTTATCAGTGTGTGAGAGAAAAAACAGGTTTCAGACACCGTCCAGACAGACATCAAGTCCTTATGCAGGGGTCAGACACACACACACACACACACACACACACACACACACACACACACACACACACACACACACACACACACACACACACACACACGCACACACACACACACACACACACACGCTCAGAGTCTTTTTCTCACACTTTTTCCTTGGTTGGGAGCAGGCAGAGGTCAGAGCGGAGAACAGAAAGCAGACTGGTTTCAGACACTTCACACCAGTTCTCACAGACTCGTTACGCAATTCTGATCAGCTCAGCATTACACAACAAAAAGACACACACACACACACACACACACACACACACACACACACACACACACACACACACACACACACACACGGCTTTATGACTGCTGAAAACCACTCCAACACAACATCTCTGATATAAAAACCTCTATTCAACTCTTTGATTTGATCTAATCCTTTAACATCAAATCACTTTAACTCATCAGACTTTGAATCATCAAACTGTCACATGATTTAACACAAACATCAACAAAAAGGATTAAAAATAAAAAAAAACTCCACATCCTGAGTTACAGGGTTAAAAATCTCTGCAGAGGTTTACGTTTGTTGTCGCCGTCTGCAGACGAAGTTTGTTCACATTCTTAGTTAAATCTTTAAATCTGATTTTAAAGTCAGGGTTTAAACATCAGCTGCTGCCTTTTCAGGGAAACATTAAAGGGTTGTTACACTGTTTTTCCACAGAGGAGCTGTTTTTAAAGTGTTTTTTTGTGATCTAATCTGGCGAAAATAAGTTTTATCTTCATGCATTAGACAACACTGAGGAACAGTTTTTGTTGAGTTAAGTCTGACGGCTGCTTTTAACTCATTTTTGGGTGAAGAATCTCAAACTGATCACAGTTTTTCTTTTGCACGTTAAGTTTTTTCTCCACTGAGAAGCAAAATTCAACCAGTGGAGAAAAAACTGACAGCAATTTTGTAATCAGCATGCCATTTTTAGTTTTAATCTGCATAAAAATCTAACTCAGCTGAATAATTTTATACAAATTGTTCCCCAGTGTAATGATTTTGGTGCAATTGGATTCATACAAACTTTGTTCTCAGTCTCAAATGTGTCAAAACTGAAAAGCCAAACCAAAAACAAACAGCTCTTTCTGTCCATGCAGTGATCAAAATGTGACTTTAAAAGCAGAAAAAGATCAAATTAAAGCCACAAGTGGTGATAAACGAGTCCTTGCTACAAAAAAATACGACTTCCTCATGTTAATAAAGGGCAAAAAAAGACAAATATATATGAACTCAAACTGTGACACTGAACATAAATGTGTGTAAACTTTGGTCCTGATCCAACATTTATCATTGGCAATTAGGGCTGAACAATTTACAAAAATTATCTAATTTCCTATAATGCAATTGCTATTTTATTAATTATTATTATATAAACAAATTCATTGTAGAACATGAACAGTTTCATTAATTACAGCACAACAACAACAACCCACTACCACTACAACTGGGACTGATTTTTACACATTTAACTCACTTTTACCTTCTTTTTTTATCACTTTTGGATCATTTTTTGATACTTTCTCACTATTTTCCAGATTCCCTTCCAATTATCTTGACTATTTTTGTTGTTTTCACCCATTTTCTGACACGTTTCACTCTTTTTTTGCCACTTTTGGACCTTTTTTGATATTCTCTCACTTTTTTCTAGGTTAACTCCCAAATTTCTTACCAATTTTTGCCACTTTTTTTTTTATTTTTCAGTCCGACTATTTTTCCCAGTTTATTCCCAACTTCCTCGCCATGTTTGTTGACTTTATACATTTTTACCACTTTTCACAGTTTTTGTCACTTTTACACCATTTTTGCAACTTTCTAAATTTTTACAAGTTCCCTCCAAAATGTTTCTTGCTCATTTTTGTTGCTTTTTGACCATTTTTGTCACTTTTAAACCGCCAATTTTTTTGCTTTCCTGCAATTTTTACCCCCTAAAACTCAGTTTTCTTGCTCCTCTTTGCTGTTTTTGCCTCTTTTCTCCTCTTGTATAGTTTCTTTTGTAAAGGTAGTTTCTAACAGTTTGTCTCTTTGGTTGAGTAACTCTGGTGTAGAACAGAAAACATCTGCTGTAAAAACTGTAGCTGATATTTTGACACTTTTCAGGTTATAGAAATATTGCACTGTCTGACATTAAATTACTGTATAAAATCATATAAAATCAAAGTATTTAAAAAAAATTGTCACTTTTTGGCCACATTCTTTGACCATTGAGATACAAAAAAAAATCATATATTTTTTTAATGCACTGTTACTTCAGATAAATACATTATTTTTATATTAAAGAGTGCAAAAGTCATTTATCAAATATTGTGCATCAGTTAAAGGATGAAAGGACAGTTGGTTTTGGTCCCTGAGGTTTTAAACTCTGCAGAAAATATGCTTCTTGCTTTCTTCACTGCAAAAACTGAAATCTACGAAAGTCATTCTGTCTTATTTGTCGTAAAAAAATGTCTCATTTTTCTTGATTTGAGCCAGTCTTAAAACTAGAAAGATGCCTTAATTCGAGAAACTTTTCTTCTTCTTAATGCGCTGAATATTTACGAGACAATAATTTCTTTCTAAATCAGCATTTTATGTCACTTTTCCTACTATTTATGGCGTTTGTATGAAATTTGATACGATAACCACAAAGTGACACCTCAGAAGTCGAGAGGTTAATACTCTAAAACTAAAAGGTTTGTTAAAAAAAAGAGGAAGAAGCAAAAAAGATTGTAGTAAGTATCTACCTATTGCAACAAGAAATGCAAATTAAAATGTTTCTTTTCCGTTTATCTTGATTTTCTTGATTCTTATTCTAAAAGTCAAAGAGTCTCCGCAGGTTTTCAACACTTAAAATCTGAGACTTTCAGACGTAAAACATTCGACAAATGCTCTAAAAACTCACAGATTCTTAATTTATAAACACACACAGCAGAAGAGCTCATTAAAGGAGGAAAAACTGGTGATTATTTCAGTTTTTTGGTCTCGATAAATGACCAGAAGCTTAAAGTTTCTCCACCAAACTTCTGCAGTAAATGCACAGAAACTCTGTCGTCTGCAGCCGCGTGAAGAAAAGAGAAATAAAAGAAACACGCAGAGAAAACGAAGGCTGAAGAAACTCACCACAGAGTTGAGTTTGGACACAGTTTTCATGGCTGTGACCCCCCGACGGTGACGGCTGCATGCTCCCCACAAACCTCTGATCACACACAAACTTTCTGTGAGTGAAAACTTTTTATTCCAGAGTCTCTGATCCAAAGATCTTTGCTCAAACTTAAAAAAGAAAAAGAAAAACTAAAAAAGAAAAAACTGCAGAGAAAAAACAAACTACATGTCCTGATGAAGCTGCGACTCCGAGTGTGTGTGAGAGTGTGTGACTGGTGTGTGTGTGTCCACGACGGCTGACACACACACTCTGACGCTCCAACCAGCTTTGTCTGCAACTTTTTCTCACACACATTCCCACAGTGTCCAGACACACACACACACACACACACACACACACACACACATGCAGACAGAGGAAACAGCTGACCAGACCCCCCCACCCCCGAAAACACCACCACCCAGTGACTGAACAAAAGGGTCAATGTGAGGGAGGAGGGGGGAGAAAGAGAGGGGGAGGGGGGGGGGGGGGGGGGGGGGGCGTCTGGGAGACACAGATGGGTCAGAGGGATGGAGAGAATAATGATGAGAGAGAGAGAGAGAGAGAGAGAGAGGAGTGATGTGTGAACTTTATGCAAATGATGAAAATAAACCAAAACAAAAACTGAAAAACAAACTGTTTTAATCTTTTTCTGCTTTAAAACGAATGTAAACGAAATGTGAGAGTTTAAAAAAACACGAGTGACAAAACGACAAGAAGAAAAACAGACGAAAAAGACAGAAGAAAAAAGAAAGAAATCAGAAATATTTAAAGCTATTTTTCCCTTCTCTGATTCCTGACTCTCATTCTTTCCTTCCTTCCTTATTTCCTGACTTTCCTTCCCTCAATATTTTCTTTCCTTCCTTATTTCATTTCTTCTTCTTTTTCCTTTCCTCCGGTCCCTCTTTTCTTTCCTTCTTTCCTTTCTTTCCCTCCTCCAAATATTCCTTCACTTCCCTTCTTTCTTCAATTACTTCCTGTCTCTCATGACTTTTTTCCTCCTTCCTACCTTCCTTCCCTCCTTCCATCCTTCCTTCTTTCCTTCCTTGCTTCATTCTTCCTTCCTTCCTTCATTCTTCCTTCCCTCCTTCCTTCCTTCCTTACTTCATCCTTCCTTCCTTCCTTACTTCATTCTTCCTTCCTACCTTCCTTCCCTCCTTCCTTCTTTCCTTCCTTCCCTCCTTCCTTCTTTCCGTTCCTTCCCTCCTCCAAATCTTCCTTCACTCCCCTTCTTTCTTCAATTACTTCCTCTCTCATGACTTCTTTCCTCCTTCCTACCTTCCTTCCTTCCTTCCTTCCATCCTTCCTTCTTTCCTTCCTTCATTCTTCCTTCCTTCCTTCCTTCCTTCCTTCCTTCCTTCATTCTTCCTTCCTTCCTTCCTTCCCTCCTTCCTTCCATCCTTCCTTCCCTCCTTCCTTCCTTCCTTACTTCATCCTTCCTTCATCCTTCCTTCCTTACTTAATCCTTCCTTCCTTACTTCATTCTTCCTTCCTTCATTCTTCCATTCCTTCCTTCCTTCATTCTTCCTTCCTTCCTTCCTTCATTCTTCCTTCCTTCCATCTTTCCTTTCTACCTTCCTTCTTTCCCAACTTCCCTCCTTCCCTTCTTCCTTCCTTCCCTCCTTCCTTTATTCTTCCTTCCTTCCTTCTTTCCTTCCTTCCCTCCTTACTTCATTCTTCCTTCCTTCCTTCCTTCCTGCCCTCCTTCCTTCCTTCCTTCCTTCCCCCCTTCCTTCCCTCCTTCCTTCCTTCCTTCTTTGTCAGCTCAGAATATTCTTTCTCTTTAATCAAATCCTGATTCTGTCATAAAAACATTTCTCTGACTCACTCGTCTCATGTCGCCCCCTGGTGGAGAAAATGCTCTGTCAGACTCAGTTTGTTGATTTTTTTTATTTTTTTTTTACCGAACAAAACCTCAAAGATGTGAAAACTGTTTCTCTTCACCATCGAACAAAACCAAACACGGCTTCTTTAAAAAACGTCCTTCAGGTCTTTTAGAGAAGTTCCTGATCTTTCTGAAGCTTTTTGTTACAAACTTAGTGAGAAAAGAAACTAAGAAAAGAAGAAGAAATTAATTTACTGTGTCTGGAAATGGAGAAAAAGAGAAAGAGACGGAAAGAAAGAAAAGGGAGTGGGGGGAAATTTTGGCTGAGTTCAACACCAGAGAGACAGACAAGCTGTTAGAGCACACACACACACACACACACACACACACACACACACACACACACAGATGGTGGGGTTGGTATCAGTGTGTTAAAGTGTCTGTTTCCTTACGATGAAAACTGTTTTCTTTAATAAGCAGAGGAATGTGTTTACATCAGTGTGTGTTTGTGTTTCTTAGTGTGTGTGTGTGTGTGTGTGTGTGTGTGTGTGTGTGTTCCTCTTTCTCCTCCTTTAATTTCTCTAAAATCTGAAGCACATTTTCCTCTCCAGGTATCAAAGATCTACTATCACAGACAAAGGTCACGACCTCTCACTCCGCCTTGTTTTTTTTTATTGTTGCGGTGAAAAAGCGTCTGATTACGAGTCGATGATTCAGATCACGGTCCGGACTCAGAGCTGACTCACATTTCTTCAGAAGAGCCTCTTCAACCTTTTTTTTTTTTTCTATTTTCAGCTGAGTCATTCCTAACAGCTTGACGAGCTCCGAACTTTAACAAAAAAGAAAAAGAAACTCGACCCTCCACGGTTCAACCTTCACGAGGAGCCAAAATCCACAGGTGTCTGCAAAACAAAGCGGAGCTGAGATGGAGACAGAGACGCTTTTTTTCTTTTTGCATGTTTGAAAAACATTATGAAAATGATGCGTCTGCACACAAATCTAAAGGAAACTCTTTAACTCGGCTGTTTGCGTGACACAAGGGTATGGACGCGTTTGCAAATTCAGCGACGACGATGTCAAATAAACAGGATTCACTAAACGAGAAAACAAAGATACAAGAGGAGGAATTTCAGCCACTAAAAATATAAATTCCTAGGTGAGAATCCAACTTTAGCTGCTGTGAAACTGACTGAAACTTCCTCAAATGAAATCGCCTCTGCAGCATTTCTTTCTATCACATGTTCACGATGAGATATTTTCAACCAGAGGAACTTTTATAACCTGTTAAAACTAAAATCCAGAACTTAATGGTTCGTCCGACCACGAGATTGAAGTCAGAAGAGCGCAGAAAAACAACAATCAATTAATCAGACTTTATTTGCTGAGCACTTTTCATTCATAAGACTGTAGCATCAAGTGCTTAACAAACAAAATTTAATAAAAGTAACAGAATTAAGAAAGGTGATGCCCTAAAATCTGTGCTTACAACTGAGGAAACAGCATCAGGAGATCTTAATGAGGAAACACTGAAGGTAAATTAAGGAGTTAAAACTTTACATAAGAGAGTAAAACAACCAAGATAAAGGAAATAGATAAGACAGTGAAATACTTTAAGACTGATATAAAAGACTAATAAATAAATGAAACAAAAAGGAAGTTGACACTGATGATAAGATAAATACATAAATACATTTTCCACCAAGAAACAGCCTCTAATGGCGCTTTTCCACTCTACAATTCCAGCTCTACTCGTCTCTACTGGGTTTGGTTATCTTTTCCTCTAGCCCGACTACAGACTCACGGTGGGCGTGGATCTTATAACACAGCTGCGCTAAAGTGCTGCGCAGAAGTGCGTGCATGTTCATCTATAACGCCACACAAACATCATTTTGTACTAACATATGTGCCACCGTGGTCTTTAAAGGAAAAAAAAAAAGCTTTAAAAAGATTTCATTAAAGTAATACAGCGGCTCAATGTGGGTCGTCATGACAACGGAGGTAAACAACAGCCTGGTGCTGCTGCACGCGGAGGAAAACGAAGGAGCTGCTTCCTGACATCAACTCTTCCCTGGATCCAGTGAGATCACTTTAATTTTTGATTTTTGGGCCTGGTATAGCAGAGATTTGTTGTTGATCAATCATTCTTCTTTGAACTGGTTTTCCTTTTT
>RPOG01001618.1:22950-32950 GCA_008086565.1 Thalassoma bifasciatum | reverse complement strand
TTTATGCAAAATACAACCACCGACCGAACACATCAACAACATTTAACACAACTTTAGCTGTTTAAGTGATTATTGATCATTTTAAGACGCCCAACGTGCAAACGATCTCATTAAACTATAAAGTATTTTCAACTTTACGACCCCAAAAATGTCAGTTTGTGCAACCAAACATATGTAAATATATATGAAAATGTGAGTGAAATTAATGGCAATTCATTCTTCCTTACTTCATTCCTTCCTTCCTTCCTTCCTTCCTTCCTTCATTCTTCCTTCCTTCCTACCTTCCCTCCTTCCTTCCTTCCTTCCTTATGTCCTCCCTTTCTTCCTTCCTTACTTCATTCTTCCTTCCATCCTTCCTTCCTTTCTTCCACCCTTTCTTCCTTCTTTCCATCCCTCCTTCCTTCCTTACTCTATTCTTCCTTCCTTCCTACCTTCCCTCCTTCCTTCTTTATGTCCTTCCTTCCCTCCTCCCTTCCTTCCCTCCTTCCTTCATTCTTCCTTCCCTCCTTCCTTCCTTCCTTCCTTCCTTCATTCTTCCATTTCTTCCTTCCTTCCTTCCTTCATTCTTCCTTCCTTACTTCATTCTTCCATTTCTTTCTTCCTTCCTTCCTTCCTTCATTCCATCCTTCCTTCCTTCCCTCCTTCCATCCTTCCTTCCTCCCTCCCTTCCTTCTTTGTCGCAGTATCAGTAGAGACTCATATATTATTATTTCATGGTTGTGTTTTGTATTTACAGTAACTCAAGAGGCCGATTAGTCAGTATTTTTGTCATCTGATTTGACCTTTTAAGACAAAAATCATGTTAGAATTTCACAAATAAATGCAGAGAGTAAAGTATGTTTTCACATTTCTTCACTTCAGTTTGTTATTTGATGCTTTAAGTGAATGAATAAGTGAATTTTACTTGGTGAGTATCAGCTTTTGCTACTTGACCACGTCAGAAATGACAGTGAATAAGATGAATAATTGATTTAATGAAAAATGCAGGAAAAACTGTTTAGTTTAAGTCTACATTGAAGTACAGTAATTTTTAAGATGTTAGGTAATGATAAACACTAATGACCAGAATAATATACCTTTATAAATGATTAGTTAATGTGATATTTACGTGCAAAATAAATGAGAAGTATGTTAAAGGTTATTACTGATTTTTTTCTTCATTTTTTTGTTTAAATGTAACAAATAATTTGCATCAAAATCCACAATTTATCCCATGTTGTGACATTTCCTGCTGTTGTGCCGCAACTAATTTTAACTCAAGCTGGACAAGTTGCATTTCCTTGCAGCAAATGCTTGGAAATGCTGAAGCAAAGCTGAAAATGTGGAACATGAAAATGAAAATTACTTCATGAAGTTTTGTCTTTGTTGTCAATTTAATGTTTATTATTTATAAATAAGACTCACTTTCAAAAGTTTCAATTAAAAAAAAAAAAAAAAAAAAAAAAAAAAATCAGTGAAAAATATAAGCTTACATGAATATGCTGTAGTATCATTTCAGCACTATAGAGGGCGCTATGAATGCAGGAGCCGTTTCCATGACAACGGTTTATAGGCTGAAGTAGAGATGAGCTTATCATCTAGTATTAAATATATATAAGTATGAATATATATATATACAAGTTGTCATGATGACAGTATAACGCACAGGGGAAAAGAAAAGCATGACATCAGCGTTTCCACTGAAAACTCCAGCTCGCTGTTTATACGGCAACGGTGAAAAAATCCACTTCAGAGGCTGTTTTCAAAAGTTTCCATTTGACGTCGACAAAAATGCTGTTTCTGTTTAAACAAGAGGCCAAAACAAAACAATACCTTTGAGTTTCACCCTAAAATAATCATTTTTATGTCAAAATAACATTTCAACAGTCTTACATTGGTTTTACCGCCTGACATGGAATTTGTATCAGTCAATTTATGAACTAAAAAAATCAGTTTTCATCAATATTTTAGAGAGTTAAACTTTTTCACTTGCCCACTTCGAATCCTGTGGATGTTTTAATATCCTGTTCACTTCAAAATAAAAGTTTAATGTTACAGTTGTGCCCCCAGATGTCTGAAAAGAAGTTTTTTAGATACCTACGGGGCTTTAAAAGGATTATTATTTACAAAAGGTGTATTATTTGAAAGGTTTCAGACATAAAATAACGCCACAACACATATATAAATTTACAATCATTCATATATGATTTCTAAAGTTTAATTACTTTGCTTATTTCCCTGGAAAGTTGCACCACTTGACATTTTTGGGGGTTTCGAGGTGACAAAAAACAAAAACAAAAAACAAAAATATGTTCAAATTACATAGGTTTTATAGATTAATATAACACATGTGATGATTTGCTTGGGAAATATTGCATAAAGACACAAAAACATGTATTATTTAAATATCCTACAGATGTATTCAGTATGTATTAATGTAATAACAAAAATATGCTCCTTCTTCTACTGAAAACAGATAAAACTTCCGACGTTTGAAAAGTCAGGAATAGTCGATGTTTCTCGACACTCTTCAAAGTTAATTTCGCCTTTGAGTTTCCAACGTAATTTTCCTTTATAACTCAAACCTCGAAATTTTGGACTTCCTTGTATTTTCAGTACTATAGAGAGAGGCCCCGCTGCATAAACTAGAAAAATAAAATTTAGACAGAGGACACTCACGAACTTCTTGTAAATATGTAGTTATTTTCGAAAGAAATTTGAGCGTGAGGGATTTCTGACCTCATCTCTCTCTCTGCACTAAAGTTCCACTTCTTTAAACTTGGAAGAAAACAAGCTCAGAGCCATTAAAGTGTTTTTATTTCCTCGACTGTGGCATGAGAGAAGCTGCTGATCTCTTCCCTCCCTCTGGGGTGTTGTCTAGACAGGAGGAGGCTGCGAGCCCGGCAGGCAGCGAGGGAGGGGGGCGAGTGAGGGAGGGAGAGGGGGGGGGGGGGTCAGGAGGATGTGACGGAGGAGGAAAGTGATGTGGGAAAAAAAATATATAGAAGAGGAGGAGGAAACTGGATTCAGCAAAACTCAACTTTAACGTCTCAAACTTCAGCTCCGTCAGTCGAAGTGAAGTTAAACCTGCAAGACGACGCTGAGGGCGAAGGGGGGGGGAACGCTTTTAGAAAAAAGATCTAATTGCGATTTCAATTTGATTCACAATTTTCTTTAAATCAAAATTTAGTGAAATTTTCACTATGTACAGGGTGAAACTGTTTTTGTTTTTTCTGAAATCTGATATTTGACGCATTTCAGGTTTAAGAAATATTTCACTGTCTGTGATTAGAATATTGCAACAGGACAGATTGTGATTTAATATAATTTGTGATTAATTACCCAGCCTTAGTGCATCACCTACTGCAACATTTTATAGAGTGTTTACTTCCTACAATATATATTTTTCTTTAATATCAGGGGGGAAAACTACATGTGGTGTAACTTTTACTTCTTTGCCATTTTTTCACCATGTTTTACTCCCTCCTGGAAACTTTTCAAAGTCTTCTACCAATTGTCCTGACAATTTTTGTAGCTTCTTGTCCATTTTAATCACTTTTCACGCTTTCTTTGCCATTTTTTTCACCATTCTTTCCTCTGTCTGACAACTTTTCAAGTTTTCTCCCAAACTTTCTTTCATTACTTTTGGCCATTCGACCACTTTCTGCTGTTTTATGTCACTTTTTTCACACTTTTTACTCCCTTCTGAATACTTTTCCAGTTTTACCCCAATATTCTATCCATTTTTGCTCCTTTTGTCCATTTTAATCACTTTTCACTCTCTTCCTGCCACTTTATTAAAACAAGTTTTGCCCTTTCTTCCTACTTTTAAGGTTTCACCCCAATTTTCTTGCCAGTTTTTGCTGCTTATGTCCATTTTTCATCACTTTTTTACTCTTCATTTCCTACTTCTTTCACAATTTTTGTATCTTTCTGGCTACTTTTCAAGTTTAATACCAATTTTCATGCCAATTTTCATTGCTTCTTGTCCATTTTGATCATGAGATGAGACGTGGCTCATTTTGAGTCTAAAACTACTTTTTCTGCCTTGAAAAAATAAAACATACAGACTTAAAAGCCCTGAAGGTTCAAGGATCCTGCAGAAAAAGCTGATGTAATTTTTCTTTTTAAAGACAAACTGATGATTTTTTCTCACTGATGCATGTTCAGAAATCTCAGCTCCAGTGACTTTTATTTTTATTTACTTTAAATTCAATAGACTGTTGGACATGTGAAGTCAAATTCTAGTGCACAGATTATTCACCGGAGGATTCAATAAAAGAAATAATAAAGAATCGATGATGGTTTTACGACAAATATTAAACATCAAGAGCTCAAACTGAGTGTTTAGGCTTCAGAGAACAAAGTCAAATTATTTAGAGAATAAAGTCGTGATCAGATTATTGCATCAGCTGTTTGTTATTTTGGAGTTTACGTGAGGATCAGTCAGGCGCACGAGCTCAGATCAGAAACGTGAAGCGTCACATGAAGTTTAAGTTCAAACATTATTTTGCTTCTGACTATTTTTTAAGTTTTATCCAAACTTTCCTGCCAATTTTTTTAGCTTCTTGTCCATTTTAATCATTTTTCACTCTTTCTTTGCCACTTTTTTCATCATTTTTGCCTCTGTCTGACAACTTTTCAAGTTTTCTCCCAAACTTTATTTCATTGCTTTTGGCCATTCGACCACTTTCTGCTGTTTTATGTCACTTTTTTCACACTTTTTACTCCCTTCTGAATACTTTTCCAGTTTTACCCCAATATTCTATCCATTTCTGCTCCTTTTGTCCATTTTAATTACTTGTCACTCTCTCTTCCTGCGACTTTATTTAAACAGTTTTTGCCTTTTTCTAACTACTTTTCAAGTTTTCTCCGAATTTTCTTTATAATTTTCATTGTTTTTTGTCCATTTTAATCACTTTCATGATCCATTTGCAACTTTTTTATACCATTTTTTCCTCCTATTGCCTGTTTTTCAAGTCTTCTCCCAATTTTCTTGCAATTTTTATGTTGCCTTTGGCAATAATCACTTCTCACTCTTTATTTGCCACTTTTTTCACCATGTTTTACTCCCTCCTGGAAACTTTTCAAGTCTTCTACCAATTGTCCTTCCAATTTTTGTTGCTTCTTGTCCATTTTAATTGTTTTTCACTCTTTCTTTGCCACTTTTTTCACCATTCTTGCCTCTGTCTGACAACTTTTCAAGTTTTCTCCCAAACTTTCTTTCATTGCTTTTGGCCATTCGACCACTTTCTGCTGTTTTATGTCACTTTTTTCACACTTTTTACTCCCTTCTTCTTCTGAATACTTTTCCAGTTTTACCCCAATTTTCTTTCCATTTTTGTTCCTTTTGTCTATTTTAATCACTTTTCACTATCTCTTCCTGCCACTTAATTAAAACAATTTTTGCCTTTTTCTAACTACTTTTCAGGTTTCACCCCAATTTTCTTGCCAATTTTTGCTGCTTATGTCCATTTTTCATCACTTTTTTACTCTTTATTTCCCACTTCTTTCACAATTTTTTGTATCTTTCTGGCTACTTTTCAAGTTTAATACCAATATTCTTGCCAATTTTCATTCATTTCACTTTTTTTTTGGCCACTTTTTTAACCATTTTTACCTCCCATTACCTCTTTTTCCAAGTCTCTTTGGAATTTTCTTGCCTTTTTTTGTTGCCTTTGGCCTTGTTAATCACTTTGCACTTTTAAGTTGTAATTGTTTCCCCATTTTTAATCCCCTCTGACGACATTTCAAGTTTTACCCCAATTTTCTTGCCAATTTTTGCACCTTATGTCCATTTTTAATCACTTTTCATGCTCTATTTGCCACTTTCCCCCCAATATTTGCTTCTTTCTGACAACTTTTCAAGTCTTCTCCCATATTTCTTGCAAGTTTTTGTTGATTTTGGTCCATTTAAATCGTTTTTCACTCTTTCTTTGCCACAGTTGGACCATTTTTTTTTGCTTATTTCTAACTATTTTCAAGTTTTCTCCCAATTTTTTGTTTATCTTTACAGTTTTTGCCACTTTTGGACCATGTTTTTATTTATTTTGAATGCTAATTATTGCAGTTTTTCTGTATCTACATCTTAGATGGTTTCCCTGTCAAAGGTATTTTCAACAGTTTGTCTTTTTGGTTGAGTTACACTGAGCGTTAAACATCAACTGCAAGAAAGTTAACTTATATTTTGACACATTTCAGGTTAAATAAATATTACACTGTCTAACCTTAGAGTATTGCAGCAGGTCATATTCTAACTTAATCTAATTTGCGTTTTTTATTGCTATGGACAGTTATGATGCGATGAATCACAAAAGATTCCAACCTGAATTTTGCTGAGTCACCGAATTTTGCTGAGTCACCCTTTCTCCACATCTTTTGTCTCAGCTTTGTCTCTGATAGTTTGTCCTAAAAACCAATAACATGTCCAAAAAGAGACGCTAAGAGATGCATTTGTGCTCTTAAAAGTAAAATCTCTAAACAGCTCAACCATAAAGAAACCTCTGACTTTCTGCATCATGCATCAGACTAAAGACAAAGTAAAAAATCTGTTTCACTTTTTGATAATTAAGAGAAGAAAAACTCAGTGAGGACGACACAAACGACTGTTTTTAAAACCTCTAAGTAAGAAAAGTGAAGCCAACAAGTGCTGCAGTGACCTGAGTCTGTTTCCAAGGAAGAGAGAGAGAGAGAGAAAGAAAGAAGTGAGTGAAGTAGAGAGAGGAAATGAAAGGATACAAGACTGAGAATAAAAGAGAGAGAGAGAGAGAGAGGGAAATGACTCCTCTCGCTCGCCCCTCCTCTCTCAGTCCTCGGATGACTCGACAGTCTGTGTAGTCAGAAATAACCCAGACAGCTGTGTGTGTGTGTGTGTGTGTGTGTGTGTGTGTGTGTGTGTGTGTGTGTGTGTGTGAAAGCGAGAGAGAGACTTATAGGTCAGAGGTGCACACAATTTGCTTGCTTGCCAATTTCCATGAGAAAAGCTATAGGGGGTAAAAAGTGGAGGGGACACACACACNTGTGTGTGTGTGTGTGTGTGTGTGTGTGTGTGTGTGTGTAGCTGGTAGTCATGATACCTCAGCATCTTTCTGCACAGATAAAAATCTAAAGCAGCGATTCTCAAATATCAGAGTTTAATCTTATTTTAATGCAAACCTTCTTTATTTGCAGCTTCATCAACTTTATAAACTCATTTTTAATGAAAGCAAACTGTTAAAAAGCTTCGTTTTTTTTTTAATTCAGTCTTTAAAAATATCAGGAAAACTTGACTGACTTTGAAAATTTAATTTCTAGCTTGTTATCAAATCGACATTAAATATAAACCTCAGGGTGAAACTGTTTTGTTTTTTTCTGAAATCTGATATTTGACACATTTCAGGTTTAAGAAATATCTCACTGTCTGTGATTAGAATATTGCAACAGAACAGATTGTGATTTAATATAATTTGTGATTAATTTCCCAGCCTTAGTGCATCACCTACTTCAACATTTTAGAGAGTGTTTACTTCCTACAATATATATATTTTTCTTTAATATCAGGGGGGAAAACAACATGTGGTGTAACTTTTACTTCTGAATCATAAACACAAACATTTGGCTCGGTTTGTAGAAGTCTGCAAGTCAAATATCAAGAAAAATGCACGAAAATAAAACAACATTTAAGGTAAAAGTGCAGCATGAACAGAGAAATAACTCAATTATAACACAACCCAGACTAGAGCTGAACGGTTTATCGTTTTCTGATCGAAATCGCAATTTCAAACCTGTCTTTGAGTGTGAGACTGTTGGAAAAATCCTTTTTTTCCTTGAGATTGTTGAATTTTGTTTTTAATTATTTTGTATTTTATTTAACTTGACACAATTAAAAATATTTTGCAAGACATTATTTTTAAAAGTTAAGAGTCAAAGATAGCTCTTTTTGTTCTTCTGTTTTTAAAACTAAAAATACAATTTAAAAAGTCCGGTGTAGAAATAGCAGGAAAAAGTGTTAGACCCTGGATTTTGATAGAAGTCAAAATTCGACTATTTATCTAAAAATATTTTTTTTTTGCCTTTTATCCTATAATTTTGTATTTATGTTGTAAAATTTTGACTAAAACTTAGAATTTGGACTTTTTATATCAAAATTTCAACTTTAAATCTCAAAAACTGCCTTTATATCACAACATAGACTTTTTATCTTAGACTTTTATCATCTAAAAATTATTACCTTAAATGAGAAAGTTTGGACTTTTTTCACATAATATTAAATTGATTTCTTAAAATCTGACAATTATTAACTTTTTGTCTCAGAATTTTGTCTTTATTTCTCAAAATTTCCACTTTTCATATTAAAATATTGACCTTTTATTTAAAAGTTTGAAACAATTCTTACCTCCAGTTTTTATTTTCATCCTCACATTAGAGTAAAAGCTTTTGATGTTTCAATGGTTTGATATAATTTTCTGTCAAGTTTGTAAATGTTTCTGTAAATTGTGAAAACTTCACTAAAGTTTGATTTAAAGAAAATCGTGAATCGAATTGGAATCGCTGTATAGGGCTGAACGATTTATCGTTTTCTGATCGAAATCACAATTTCAGACATGATGATCATGTGATCAAGATCATTTCAAAAAGTTAAGAGTCAAAGATGTTTTTTATTTTGTTCTTCAGTCGTTATGACTAAAAATATGGTTAAGAAGTCTAGTTTATAAATAAGATTGTATTCAAAGTTCAGACTCAGTGGAGGTGTTAGATTCAGGGTTTTAAGAAAAGTCATAATTTGTGTAATATCAACATCTTTTTTGCTGAAAATTTTGGCTTTTATGTAATAATTTTGTCTTTATTTCTAATAATTTCGGACTTTTTATCTCAAAACATTTTCAAAATGTTAACATTTCATTTTGAAAAAATGACGCTTTTTATCTTAGACTATTCTTTATCTTGAAATTTTTTACTTTTATTGTGAAATTTCAGACTTTTTTGACATAATATAGAAGTGATTTCTTTACATTTGGAATTTTTAATCTCAAAATTTTGACTTTTATCTCAACAAATTGACTTTTCGTCTGAGAATTTCGTCTTTGTTTCTCAAAATTTCCACTTTTTATCTTAAAATATTGACCTTTTTCTACAAGCTAGAAACAAGTTTTACCTTCAGTTTTCATTCCTGCATTAGAGTAAAAGCTTTTGATGTTTCAATGGTTTGATGTAATTTTCTGTCAAGTTTGTAAATTTTTCTGTACATTGTGAAAACTTCACTAAAGTTTGATTTAAAGAAAATCGTAAATCGAATTGGAATCGCTGTATCTGCCAAAAAAAAATCACAATTAGATCTTTTTCTAAAACCGAGGCACAAAATAAGAAATTTTACTTTGAATTGTTTGATTAAAACAGAAGTAAGTCGACTACAGAAGAAGAACGAACAGTGACAGAAAAGTGTTCAGGAGCAGAACAGACGGATCAGTCAGACAGAAAAAGAGAGAGAGGAGTCTAAATTTAGCGCGCTAATCCAGGGAACTCCCGTGTTAAACTGTGAGTCCCGTCTGGAGCGCTAACTATGCTAAAGCTATCAGTGAGTAGGTCGGAGACTCAGAAACAGGACACGGCTCACGCGATGCAGGAGAACGAATCTGACTTCATGTAAATACTTTAACCATGAGAGAACGACCTCGAACTGTTCTAAACACATCCTGACTTCATCCTGAAGATATTAGAGTACATGCAAAAGTCATAAACATAAAACAATGAGCTGCAAATGAAAATAGTAATGATAATGCATGGAACATTTCTGGATTCTGAGTCACGAGGAAAGAAAAAGAATTGTCAAAGTTTCTGCAGGAAAAGTGAATCCAACTGTATAAAACAGGAAAGGGATATAAAAAGATATCCAAGGAACTGAGGATGCCAATAAGCAGAGTTCAAACTCTAATGAAGAAGTGGAAAATGAGGGATTCTGTTGAAACCAAACCACGGTCAGGTAGACCAACAAACATTTCAGCTACAACTGACAGGAAAATTGTTCTGGATGCAAACAAAGTTC
>RPOG01001618.1:0-21121 GCA_008086565.1 Thalassoma bifasciatum | reverse complement strand
CACACACACACACACACACACACACACACACACACACACGCCCCTCTTTGTAGGCGCTGACCTGCAGAGCATTCTGTCTGAAACATATGAAAATCAAACCTCATTATCAGCTGCTTGTCTGGCTCGGTGTGAGAGTGTGTGTGTCCGCGTGTGTGACACAATGTGAGTAATCTTAAGATCGGTCTTCCTCGATCTGAGGGGGACAGCAGAGCGTGGGGGCGTGTGTTTGTGTGTGTGTGTGTGTGTGTTTGTGTGTGTGACAAGTAAACTTACACTTTCTCTCTCTCCCTTCAGTCTGTCTCAGCGTGTCCCGTCCAGTGCAGACACACACACACACACACACACACACACACAAGCACCCAGGATGATGCCAGACATAACAGTAACCATTAACAGTCTGCAGAGAGTGTATAAAAATACACACACACACATTCACAGAGCATCAGGTTGGAAACACAAGTTTAAAGCCGTGTAGATCCAACTTAAACAGATCAGTTACAGCTTCTACTGCTGTATATCTATATTTATTATAATGCACTGAGTGTTTTTTCAGCTGTGACCTTTGATTTAAGCCTGCACTAAAACAATAACTCTATTATCAGTGAATATAATGACCTTTTGCTTTTAAATTGATTTTAAAAAATTAGGATATAATTTTTTTCTCTGTTATATTTCAGTGTATACTATCTAATTTTTCTATTTTATTTCATCAAATTTAATGTTTTACTGTTTATTTTCATCTGTTCTTTCACCCCTCTCTTTATACTTTGTATATATTCCTTCATTTCCATGTCTGTGATGCAAATATCTTCCCCTGAGGATCATTAAAGTGTTAGTTTATCTTATAGTAGGAAAAAAAAAACGACTTTGTCTGAGTTTATCAGACCTCAAGGTGACCTTTTCAGGTTTTCAAAGAAGAAGATTTCAAACAGCAGAAGTATTTATAAAAAGCTTAATGAAAAATAAAGACAAAAAAAGGAAAAGTTATCAAATCAAAAAGTCAAAAATATAAGATAAAATGACACTGTAGTGGATTGAAAGGTAAATCAAGGTCACGTTTTCCCCAATAAAGTTTTGCTATTATTATAAATTTCTTCTATTATTTTTTTCAAAATATTTAATATCCTATGGAAGCCCATTTCAGCCAGAAAAAAATCATAATAGTAAGTCATAAGAAATAATAATGAGATACGGTCTCATAATTATGATATAATAAGTCATAATAATTGCAAACTAAACCGTAATCATGAAAAAATGATATCAGACAGTGTCTCATAATTAAGAGATTAGAGATTAAATGATTAAAGAAATATAATCACGAAATACTGACAAAGAATATCGAAATGACAAAACATTTCGCCATAATAAGGGAAAAATAGGTCTAAATAGTGAGATACAAAGTCATAATCATAATAAAATACTAATTATAAGATACTACATCATAATAATTGGATATTAATTATTAGATGCTAAGTCACCATAATTATGTCTCACCAATTATTGTTAATCTATTATTTTTACTGGTGGAAATCAGAACAAAATACAGATTTGTATGTGTGTATCATGAAATTCAATTGTTTCAGCCTATTAATCTGACTTTATTTCTCATAATTCTAACATTTTAGAATCTTTTTTTTTTTTTTTTTTTTACCTAAAATGACTTTTTTAAATAATCTCTTCATTCTTTCTGTATGTTCCCTAATCATTTTGTAAAATGCGTGATAAAATTTATGCTGGTATAAAGATGCTGTCTGTTTTTTGGGGTGTACAGCAACGTGCTTGTTATAATTGTCAGATATAGAAAGTAACTCGTAATTTTGAGATACAAAGTCACAAATAAGACATTATCAGTCATAAAAAAGAATTACAATCATAAAATACTGAAAAGAGTCTCTAAATTACAAAGTGTTTTGCCATGATAAGAAAAATCTAGGTCTAAATAGTGAGATACAAAGTCATAATGATAATAAAATGATAATTATAAGCTAATATCTCGCAATTATGGCTCACTAATTATTGTAAATCCTTTAATTTTTAATGGTAAAAAAAATCTGTTTCCAAAATGTATTTAATCATATACCCCTAATTTTCAGCTGGTATAGAAAAATATATAAAGATGCTGTCTGGTTTTTTTTTTTAAGGTTCAGAAATGTGCAGTTTCTGTGCAGATGTGTAGCACCTTTTTTAAAACCTCTATTGTTTTAAATTAACTTAGAGTACAAACAAAGACTCGAAGTCTTCATAAAACATTATAAAGCAGTAAAAAGGGGTCAGTGTAGTTTTCACAAACAGTCGTTACGCTCGGAGAAATATAAAAATATAGACAACTGGATAATTTCTCAGTCCTGTTTCACAGTAAATTAATTGATGGAATAAGTTTATCAGAAAGTAAAAGCTTCTTCCTGAACTTATTAAAGTTCACTCATTATAAAAATGTGTGTTTGCAGAACCTTTCTGGAACAATCAAACTTTTTTAAAGACTTTTCTCTGGAGCCTGTGAACCTGACTCATGAGTTTCATAACAAAGTTAAAGCTGCAGAGTTAGAAAAGACTTTCTTCTTCTTCTTCATTAAAACACTCCAGGTTTTTTTTTTCTCCAGCTCTAATGTGGCAAAAACTCCTCCAAAATATTCAAGGACGAACCTGTTATTCTGAAAGTGCAGGTGTGTGTGTGTGTGTGTGTGTGTGTGTGTGTGTGTGTTAGATAAAGCAAACGCAGCCGTGTGAAAGATCAGCCTGCACAGGAGGGGGATGAAGGGAAGTGTGTGTGTGTGTGTGTGTGTGTGTGTGAGCCAGACATGCTGTTCCTGTCCAAACAGTGTTTTACTGCCAAACTAAAACCAGCTCAGCCGGTCCTTACACACACACACGCACACACAACCACACACACACACACACCTGGCTAGACACAACAATGTCTGAATGCTCTAAATGTCTGACCCTGTGTGTGTGTGTGTGTGTGTGTGTGTGTGTGTGTGTGTGTGTGTGTGTGTGTGTGTGTGTGTGTGTGTGTGAATGAAGTGCAGATGAAGCTGTGGCTACAGTTTATGTGAAAAACAGGCGAACATTATGAAAACGCTGATGTGTTACAGAGCCTGTGTGTGTGCGTGTGTGTGTGTGTGAGTGTGTGTGTGTGTGTGTGTGAGCCTGACTGTACCTGGAATCAATATTTAAAATGAGTGAAATCTCTCTCTCTCTCTCTCTCTCTCTCTCTCTCTCTCTCTCTCTCTCTGAGGTTGTTATGTAACCGAGTTCTGCAGTCGTGGAGCGTCGTTCAGCTCCGAGTCTGAGAAACTGTTTGTAGAAAAAACATAAATCTGTTTATCTTTCTTTATCCTCAGAGCTTCTTTTGTCCACTAAACCAGCCGCACACAAGCTGAAAATATCTGTAAAATAAGATTTAAACACAGAGTTATGAAGCTGTTTGTTTGTCTCTGATGACACAACTCTCAGACATCACCTGACGAATCATCTGTTTGGTGCAATTATGAAGCTAAAAGTGACATAATGTGACTAATATAACCAGTTTATTTTGTCAAGCTGACAAAAATAACTTCTAATCCTAAGCAGACAGTTCTTACTTTGAGGAAATATTCACATTAGTTTGAGTTTTCATGCGATAAAGACGAGAACAGCATTGCAGTGAGATTGAACATTTTAAGAAAATATAATATTCGATAGTTGCTGCTTGAGTGAGCTGAACTCCTCTGAGCTGCAGAAGTCTCTGAGTTTTCCTGGTCTGATGGTTTTATCTCATTATAACAAGGAGCCAATGAATAATAATAATAATGATGATTCTGAGATATTTGATTTCAATCAGACAGTGTCACATTAATGGGTTTAACCATCAGGCAAACAAACTCAGGATTTTGAGTAGATTTCATTTTTAAAGATAAGATATGCGTTAACTTGAAGAATAGTCAGAAGGAAGGAACATTAGGGAAAATGATGACAAAAAAAACAGTGAAAAGCTGTTAAAAATAGCCAATGGTCCAAAAGTGGTGGGTTAAAACATGAATAGTGACTGAAATGGGCAAAAAATCTGCAAGAAATTGGAAGAAAACTCAAGAAAGTAGCAAAAATAGTCTGAAAGTGGCATTAAAAGAGACTGAAAAGTGACTAAATTGGTCAAAAAGAAACAAAATTGTCAAGAAAATTCTGATAGAACTAGGGTAGTCAGAAGGGCAATGGGATAAAAGTGACAAAAAACAATAAAAACTGATAAAAAGAGCAACGACAACACAAAAATGGTTAGGAAGTTGGGTTAAATCTTTAAAATATAGTCAGAAAGAAGCAGAAATGGTCCAAAAGTGGTGGGTTGAAAAGAAAAGTGACTGAAATGTGCAAAAATTGGCAAGAAAATTGAAAGAAAACTTAAGAAATTAAAGAAAATAGTTAAATTGGTCAGAAAGTGGCATTAAAAGAGAGCGAAGAGTCACTAAAACGACCAAAAAGGATCAAAATCAGTAAGAAATTTCTGAATAGACTTGGAAAAATAGTCATAGGGTAGCAACAAGGGAAAAAACAGTGACAAAAAAAGAGAAAATTGGTTAAAAAAATAAATAAACAACCAAAGACAACAAAAATGGCAATATAGTTGGGATAAAACTCAAAAATAGTGAGAAGGATGCAAAAAAATTGTCCAAAAATGGTGGAAAAGAGTAAAAAATTGACGGAAATGGGCAAAAATTGTCAAGAAATTTTGAGAAATCTTGGAAAATAGTCAGTGTTAGAACAATGGGGGAAAATTGTGACAATAAAACAGTAAAAAGTGGTAAAATTAACCAAAGACAACAAATAAAATGGCGAGAAAATTGGGACACAACTTAATAAATAATCAAAAAGAAGCAAAAACTTGTCCAAAAGTGGTGAAATAAAATAAGTGAAGTGACTAAACTGGGCAAAAAGCAACAAAATTGGCAAGAAAAAATTTGAGAAAACTTGGAAAATAGTCAGAAGTTAAGAACAACTGGGAAAGATAATGACAAAAAAAACCAGCTAAAAGTTATGGAAAATGGCAAAGAGTTGGGATTAAAGCCAAAATATAGTGAGAAGGAGGCAAAAAATGGTTCAAAAGTGGTGGAAAACTGCAAAAAGATACAAAAATGGGCAAAAAGCAGTAGCAAAAAGAAAAGTTATGTGTTGTTTTAGTGTCACAATTAATGATGTTTATTTCCTATGATGTGTTTGTTGAGGACTTGGAGGTATTTGCTCGATAAACTCACAATTAGATTATTTCTCAAATTATTCAGCCCTAATTTAACCATAATATCTTTATAATGTAAATAATTATTGTAATTTAATGCTTAAAAAAAGATGTTTTTATTCTGTTTAACAGGAATAAAAAAGTGAATCTCTGAAGAAACTGAAACTTTTTTTTCAGTCAGGCAGATTTTATCAGGACAACAGAATTTGTCCTACTTGTGTAATCTTTGTGTTGATGTTATCAGCCACACACACACACACACACACACACACGCTCACACACACACGTGAGTCTTTGATGCTTTGTTTCTGCCACAGTCACGGTGGAAAAAGACTCAGAGCTTCACCTGTGAGCTCAGCGGCCGCCGGCAGAAAGAGAAGAAACACCTGGCTTTGAAAAGATCCTTTCTTTCTTTCTCTGAGTCTTTAAATGATGATCCTGCACATGAATCAACTCGCCTGGATCCGTGTGTGTGTGTGTGTGTGTGTGTGTGTGTGTGTGTGTGTGTGTGACTGAGATAACTTCCACTTCAGACAAAACAAACCTGCTCAGAAACCCAAACAAGATCATTGTGACAAAAAGGAACAAAAGAAGCTCAGAGAGGAAAGTTTGACAAAAAAAAAAAAAAAAGAGAAACTGAGGCGAAGAGAAAATATGTTCAGGTTTTAAATTTCTAAAACAAAAACTGAGCTCATGATGCATCTGAAGGAGTTTTTTTAGCAGTTTTTTCCAAATCAAGCTGCGTTTTCTTATCACAGAGACGTCTCACTCCTCTCAAAAACAGTTTTAAAGTTTTTACTCGACTGCACCAACGTTGCACCACGTTATTGAGATGAGTGTTTTTGCCGTGTTTTGTCTTATATTGTGACTCTGGCTGCACGATACGGCCTCAAATCAATACCTCGATATTTTTTTGATATATCTCGATACACGATATATATCTCGATATTTTGATTTCTCCTATAAATCACTGTATTAAATGTTCAATTCAACCCTTTAATTAATGAAATGACACCAGTATAATGATTCAAGTTTAACAAACCGTTTACTCCAAAACAAGCTTTATATATTTACATATTTCCAATTCCAGTAAAATATTTCATTCAGATTTATTTATCTGGTTGAATGTATCACATGACTGTCTCAATAGATTTCTAAAATTACAACAATAAAAATAACATGAACTGAAACTGGGGATGACTTAATCTAACTTTTATTTCCATAAATCAGATACTTGTTACTGTTTGTTGAGCTGAAAGGACTCTGTTAGTGACTTCTGTCTCTGAATTTTTGTGGTGTAATGTTAGTTTTACAGCATGCTCTTATTTTGAAGGGCACGCAGGTTCATAACAGGAAGTTAGTTGAGCAATAAACTGAAACGCGTGAATGAACGCTCCGTGAAACGTCTGTGGGAATCTTTAATGTGCAACACGACCGTTGGAGGATTCTCCCCCTTCCTCTGTTTACTTTACAGCTCAGAGTTTTATTTTTAGAGCGTTATTAGACCTTTGTGTACGTTTGTGGTGACATTTGATGTGAATTCTTTTGGTATTCAGCTGTAAATAACGCCAAATGAAGCTCAGACAGAATGAAACTGAACCTTAAGGACACGTCATACTTACAGACTGACGTCTCAAAACATTTACCTGGCAATTTATACTCGATGGTCGCGATATAGTCATTTTATACATCCCACGTGCAACAACCCGCGATATATGGAGTATATTCGATATATCCCCCAATCCTAGTTCAGGTTTTAAATTTCTAAAACAAAAACTGAGCTCATGAAGCATCTGAAGGAGTTTTTTTAGCAGTTTTTTCCAAATCAAGCTGCGTTTTAATAATGATGCAGAGTTTTAAAGTTTTTACTCGACTGCACCAACGTTGCACCACATGATGTTATTGAGTCGTGTGTTTTTGCTGTGTTTTGTCTTATATTGTGACATCTGTTGTTTCTGTTTTTGTTGTCTGAACGTGAGCACACTGTTTCCAGCAGACGGTGAACATTCCTCTGCAGCATCACAGCCACAAACGTAAACCATGAAAGACTCTGTGGTCAGGTAATGAAGCTTTAATGGACGGGTGGATGGCAAACAAGCTGGGAAACTGGCTCTGTGCCTTCATATGGGCCTCTAATATACATATATGTGTGTGTGTGTGTGTGTGTGAGCCAGCTGGCACAGACCGTCCTCTCTTCTCTGAGGTGTTGTTGGTCACAATGCGAGCAGCGGTTGAGTTTCTGACGCTGCCAAGAATCTGTCGTCTCAGGTGTGATGGGAGATTATTAAAGAGCCGCGTCGACTCGGAGTCACTCCCCGCTTTAACGAGTCTTTTCTTTAACGGCTCCGCACTTTTCTAAGAGTTCATCCAATCAATCTTTGTTCTTCCTCCAAACCTCCTTGCTCTGTGTTTGGCCAAACAAGGTCGAGTGAAACGACGTAAACAACAAACAAGTCAGGATGATGTTTCTATAACAGGATCTGAATCTGGATTTTAGCCCCAAATATTTCAGATTTTTTCTTTTTTCTCCTGCTTCATTTACATCTTGGTCATTTTCTTCCTGCAAAATCTGCTGTTTTTTCTTCACTAAACCTCTAACATCAATTCTCTGTTTGTGTTTTTATTCAGTTTAAAGTGTTTTTCTCTCACATAACATGCAGTAAATTGCAAAGGACTCCAGATATTGAAAATTTAAAGTGTTCCAGAAAAAAATGAGCCCAAGCACTGACTCTCAGGACATTTTTAGACCTTTTTATGGTCAAGATAAGAAAAATAGTCCAGGTAGGCATTTTAGGGTGCAGTTGCTAAAGGGTTAAAAGTTCCCCTGGCTACCAGAACGTCATTTTCCTAAATGATCAGTGTTTAATGGTCGATGTATTCTTGGTATTATTTTAGAGAGTTTTATAGAATCAAACATATTTTAAACTTTTTTATAAAAGTGGACATCCGGCGGTAACAACAAATGCGGCGTTATTGCAGACCCATCACTACAGTATACCAACGTGGCCCGACCTAGAGTATCAGGATCATATAAGTCCTGGAGCGGACTTCAGTGGTTTCCAGGGGAAGTTTTGTGGGTTTGTGTTGGAAAATAGTCGGCACAGCATTTGGCTTTAGTCTCCGTTTATAATGACCCACACCTGTCAGCTCTTTCATCAGCATGGGCCGGCTAAATGCAGCAAATGCTTCTGGGGAGAAGTGGCCAGAACATAGCCGCGGCTCCATGGGAAGTTGTTTACGCCCACAAACCATTTCCCACAACTTCCTTCTTTTCTTGTCTTTTGTGAAGCTGTGCAGACTAACATCAGTCTCCTTGTTTCCTTTGGACTGAAAAGTTCACCCAAAAGCAGCCACATGTGGCATTATTATGTTTTTTTCCCTCCTCAAACCTCGTGACTTACAGCGACTAGTAGTGAGGAAACGGCCAAATCCAGATGCTCGGCACCAAGCAACCAATCTNACACACACACACTGTGGCTCCGCCTCTTTGTTTACATCATTATACATTCAACAATTCAAACACACAGCGACGACGCCACAAACTGAGCTTCACAACGACAGCAGCCCCCACCTTCACACACACTCTCTCACACACACACACACACACACACACACATACACACACACACACACACACTAAAACACACACACACACACACACACACACACACACACACTAAAACACACACACACACACACAGGCTTCACCGCAGTCTGTCTAGACAGAGCAGCGGGCTGGAGAAGCACAGACGCAGCAGTCAACTTTATCTGCAGACTTATTTTTTCGCTGTGATATTTTTCTCTGCAGCTTTTTAAACATCAGAGTTTTTCTCATCAAAGTCAAGAAACTTTGGTTTCATTTCCACTCATTTACTCTAAAAAATCACAGCAAATCAAACCGACTCACCCTCAAACATTCAAGGCTTTTTGTTCTCGTTCAGCTGATCCTTAAACTTAAGTCTGAGCAACATTTTCAGGTTAAATCACTTTAACATGAAAGACGTTTTCTTCTAAATGCATCGTTAAATAATCCGTCTGTATGTTTGTAACTCAAATCTAAACAAGTCTTAACGTCTTACAGTTAGTAAAATTTGTCTTATTGTTCTTGATATGAGCTACATTAACTGATAAGTTCAGGAAAATGTCTTATTTAAAGTTATTTGAAGACAAAAATGAGCCCTGAATGATATGGACAAACTTTCATATCTCAGTATTGATGCAGGATAATCCAGATTTCTGGCTGACGAAGCATTTTTCAGAAAAATAAAAGCATCATAATAAGACAGGATGTGGAAAATTTTGCCTTTTGTCCCAAAATCTTAACTAAATGATCTCAAATTTGTTTTTTTTCTCTCACTTTTATTATTTTTTTATTACAGATTTAGAATTTTTTTCTCTCAAAATTTGGACATTTTATCTGAAAAGTTGACTTTAATCTCGATATTTTGACTCCTTGTCTCAAAATCTTGACTCTATAATCTCAAAATTTGTGTTTTCATTCTCATAACTTTGACTTTTATCTAAAATCTTTGACTCTTTTCTCAAAATTTGACTCAACATGAGCCCAAAAAACCGCAAACACTGGTCAGGACAAGAAGGAAAAGAGGATTAAGACCTTTTTTTCTGCATTTTCCACTTTCATTTTCCATTTCAGGGAATTTTATAAAATCTCCTTGGGCATTATTTTACGTTTTTAATTGCAGCGTTGTGTCGATAATAAACTTTTCCAGTTTAAGTCGACACATCAGAGACTAACACCTCATTAAACGCTCCAAACACTCTCTTTATACGACCAGAAATCTATAAAACAAGCAGATTAAACTGATGTAATCAATGCAATCAATAAACTCAAAGAGTGTGAGAGATTTCAAACATGCACCGTCATGTTTCGGTTGTTGTTACTCAACATCATTTCCTCTACTCTCACTTTTATCATTTTTTATTTCAAATTTAGAATTTTTTACTCCCAAAATGTTGACGCTTTCTTGCAAAATTTGGACATTTTATCTTAAATGTTGACTTTAATCTTGATCATTTGACCCCTTGTCTCAAAAATCTTGACTGTAAAATCTCAAAATTTGTGTTTTCATTCTCATAACTTTGACTTTTATCTAAAATCTTTGGCTCTTTTCTCAAAATTTGACTCAATATAAGCCCAAAAAAATTCTGATCACAGGGAAAACGACCATTTATCTGCAGTTGTTTGTCTGTAAAAGTGGATTTTCCACTTTCATTTTCCATTTCAGGGAGTTTTATAAAATCTCCTTGGACATTTTTTTACCACAAAAAGAAGAGGAGCATGATTTTGCTCACTTTATGTTCCGATGGTTTTAATTGCAGCGCTGTGTTGATGATAAACTTGTCCAGTTTAAGTCGACAAATCAGAGACGAGCACCTCATCAAATGCTCCAAACAATCTTTTTATACGACCAGAAATCTATAAAACAAGCAGATTAAACTGATGCAATCAATGCAATCAATAAACTCAAAGAGTGTGAGAGATTTCAAACATGCACCGTCATGTTTCGGTTGTTGTTACTCGACATAATTTCCTCTACCTGATGAAAAATTAGAGTTGAATTTGGATATTGTGAGGGAAAATAAAATAAGACTAAAACACAAGCTCCACAGCATCAAACACCCCCCTCCCTCCACTTCTGCGGTGACAATGAACCTCCCCCCTTTCACCCGCTCTGCCTTCTCCTGACCTGACCCCTGACCTTTGCCCCTGCAGACACCCAGACTCTCCCGTGCGCCCGTCGCCGGCGCAGATGCAGCTGGTTTCATATGCACAAAGCATCGGTCTGACGTGAATTTGCATTTATACATATTTGAATGTTTAATGGTGCATCGTCTGCGTCACGCATGAGTTTTAGGAGCGAGACTGTTAAAGCTCAGACGTGTCTCATTTCTGGATCCATTCACAACGTCTGAGGAAATTAATGAACATTTTTATTGGAACAAAGCTGCAGAGGAGACACGAGAGCTTTAAGTCTGAACTTTCTGATGTTTTTATCTAAATTTCTTCATCCTGCTGCCATGAAACTGAAAATAAAGGAGAAGAACGACTTTGTCCTTGTGAGGAAGATTTTTATAAAAGAAGAGAAAGAGAAGAGTTTTACTTCACTCTCTTTAAAGCACAAAAACTCCACTGATAAAACCACATTCATGAACTTTAATAAACACAGGTCGTTTATTTCTACCTGTAATTTTAGGTGCTGTAGTGTTTGAAATGGTTTAAAAAATAAACAATAAAACTAGGGCTGCACTTTATTATTATTTCAGTATCTTCATCAGGATTTTCTCAATATTCATATCACAAAGACAATAACATATTCTGATATATTTAAGCCTTTTAATAAAGTTTCTGTCCTGTCCTAAATAATGTACAGAAGCCGATTTCTGCCAGTAAAAACTATATAAAAATAAAAAAAGGCTTTGTTGAAATATTTCTTGCACATATTAAGTCAAGATTTTGAGATAAAAAGTCAAATAAATGAGAAGAAAAATCAAGATTTCAACTTTATATTCTGCTTTTTATCTAAAATTTTTACTTTTGCCTCTAGTTACAAACATTTTGAGATAAAAAGTCAAAGTTTCGACTTGATTTTTTATTTTTTTCCACGTTAACTCATTCCTTTTATCTCAAAATTCCAACTTTTGTCCCAGAATTTTGCCTTTTGGTAACAAAATTTTGAGATAAAAAGTCAAATTAATAACAAAAAGTCAAAGTATGACTTCTTATTTGACGTTTACCCCATTAATTTTACTTTATCTCAAAATTTTAGTTTTTGTTAACAAGAATTTTGCCTCTTTATCTCAAAAATTTGATTTTTTATTTCCAGATTTTGAGTTAATATGTGCCAAAAAAATCTTGATAAAGCCAACTTTTCATTTTTTTTATTTTTACTGGCATCATTTTCACCAGATGCATTGTGCTTGTTCTTGATTTAAAAAGTCAGATTAATGAGAAAAAGACAAAATTTTGACTTTCTTTTTGACTTTCTCATCATTAATTTCACTTTAACTCAAACTTTTATTGTTGTTTCAGAATTTTGACTCTTTTTATTTCATGATTTTGACTTTATTTTGGCCAAAAACAATTCAGGACAAAGTCATTTCTTCATTTTTTTTTCTTTAACTGGCATCATCTTCAGTAAACTCATTCTGCTTGTTCTGGAAATGTCTCTAAACATGACTTTTTATTCATTCACGTCTCTGAAAAAAAGATTATTCAAGCCGACAAAAAAGGCAAAATGCAGGAGGCGGACAAACCCTATGAGTCTGTTATTGATCAATATCAATAATTAGCAGATATCAACATGATTAAGACTCTTTACAAACACAAATAATGTTTGAGGAGACACAAAGAGACATTTTTTTCCCCCAATATTGTGCAGCCAGAGATAAAACATAACTTTAATGACATTTTAAAAACAAATAAGAAGCTTTTTTGAATCCAAAACTGTCTCCACTAAACTCTTTTGAGAAAAACAAGTATTTCACTCACAATGTATTCAGAGCTTGTTTGTCTAATTTTGTAAAGAGTTTGTTAGTTTTTGTTGCAGAAAAGGTTGTGTGAGAAGTGAATGAAGCATTTCAGACTCAGAAAAACGTCCGATCGCAGCAACGACTGCAGAATTAAACCGCTGTTTTTCAATGAGAGCGAACGTCACGACTGTTTTCTTGTTTCTAAAAACGGTTGTTGAGTGATTCATTGGTTTGTTTTTCCACCTTAAGCGTAACACTAACACGCTGACCTTCCTAAAAAAAAAAAAAACAGATCCTTTATTCAACACCTCAAACTATCGCTCATCAGACACAAGAGCCGCCCAGACGACTCAGTAAAAAACACTTAAAACTTTCTTCTGCTTGTAATCAGATGTTAATGTGAATATTTGGAAACTAGACAATTCAACTCCTACCTCCCCCTGAGCCAGACCAATTAATGAAAAACAAGACGGAGCGACTTTAACAGGCGACAATTGATGTATTTAGAGGAGCAGACAGGCTCACAGGGTTTTCTTTCTGTCTCAGACTAATTAATGAAAAACAAGAGACCAACTTCTCCTCCTGACTCTGGATGCATATAGAAGAAGCAGACAGTCATTGGCTTTATTTATAGAGCAGCCTCTTGGTCTTCAGACGCTCTCTGTATGGATTTATTCACGCTGTGAGACAGACGCACGGGGCCGGCTTCTACTTCAGACTAATTAATGGGACAATATGGGTCCAACAGGCTGCGAGGGCCTCAGATCAACACTATATGCAGATGATATGCAGAGAAAACACACACACGACCCCCCAAAAAAAGTGATGATGACCCTGACCTCAGACCCACACACACACACAAACACACACATGCTGCATGCATCTACATACATGCATGATGAGGCCGCGGTGTCGATGCTCATGTCTAGACCCTGAAACAAAGAACAGCTGAGAGGAGGAAAGAGGGGGGAGATACGACGACACTTTCAGAGTCAAATATCTCACTATTTTCAACGTTAACTCCAGGAAATCTGCAGTTTTCATAAGGGAGTGTCTAAAAACTACATTACCCATGAGCCAATGGTGCAAATTCACATCTCTCACACTCAACCAGAGCGTCGGCGATCGGGCTGAAGGGTTTTAGAAAAAGATCTAATTGTGATTTTTCTGGCAGATACAGCGATTTTAATTTGAGTCACGATTTTCTTTAAATCAAACTTTAGTGAAGTTTTCACAATTTACAGTAACATTTACAAACTTGACAGAAAATTACATCAAACCATTGAAACATCAAAAGCTTTTACTCTGATGTGAGGATGAAAATAAAAACGATGGAGATAAAAGGTCAATATTTTAACATGAAAAGTGGAAATTTTTAGAAATAAAGACAAAATTCTGAGACAAAAAGTCAATAAACTTCAAGAGTTTAAGAAATTTATCTAACATTATGTGAAAAAAGTCCAAACTTTCTCATTTAAGGTCAAAATTTTAAGACGACAAAAGTCTAAGATAAAAAGTCTATGTTGTGAAATAAAGGCAACGTTTGAGATAAAAAGTTGAAATTTTGATATAAAAAGTCAAAACACTAAGATTTAAGTCACAATTATGAGAAATAAATACAAAATTATGGAATAAAAGGCAAAAATAAAAATTTAAAAGAAGATTTTTAGATGAATAGTTGAATTTTGACTTCTATCAAATCCTCGAGTCTAATAGTTATTTCTAAATCAGACTTTTTAAATCGCATTTTTAGTTTTAAAAACTGAAGAACAAAAAGAGCTATCTTTGACTCTTAACTTTTAAAAATAATGTAGTGCAAAATATCCTTAATTGTGTCAAGTTAAAGAAAAATAAAATACAAAACAATTCCAAACAAAATCCAACAATCACAGGAAAAAAGTATTTTTCCAACAGTCTCACACTCAAAGACAGGTGTGTGTGAAACAGCTGTAATAACAGATCCTGGGTCAGTCAGGAGCAGGAAAAAATCACAGCTTTAACGATCACATGATCACGATGTTTGAAATTGCGATCAGAAAATGATAAATCGTTCAGCCCTATAAGGGACTGTCTAAAAACTACATTACCCATGAGCCAATGGTGCACATTCACATTTGACCTAATGTGTCAGCTGGACTATAAAGTGCTTTAATCTCTCACACTCAACCAGAGCATCGGCGACGTCATTAAAGTATAAACACTCACATCTTCATCAAACAAAAACTTTATGTAACAAGGTTCAATTCCATGTTGTTTATAATTCACACAATTCACATTTTCTGTCAGTGTTTACCTGTGTGAGTCTTTGTGCAAATTTTATTTTGGTAATTTTTGTTTTAAGTTGCAGCTCCGCCTTTAGTTTCTTGAGTCAACCCCCTGACCTCACCCATTTTTTTATGTTGGATTTAAAGAGAGATCTGTGTTCATCATCTAGCTTTTCTTGTTTTTCATGTATTTATCCTCTTTTTTACACACAGGCTACATTTAGATTCTTCACATTTCAGATGGCGATCGGGGTCATTACGTCACATCCTGACACCCGTACCCTGAATATTCAGAGAGGAAAGGTGGTCTCCTTAGGTCTCAAGTTTGTATAGTTTTCACAACAAAGTAGTTTAATAAGGTTCACCACTTTAAAGAGGACATTTCAGGCAACAAACAGACAGACAGCACAGGCAAGAGTAGTTATTGTCGTCGAAGTGTCAGAATCTCCATTTCCTCCTCAATGTCAATCTGACAAAGCTGCAAGTGTTTCTGTGACTGTGAACTATAATTCTATGATTTTTGTTTAACCTTTCTACAAAGAGAGCAAAGTTGACTACAAAGAGGACACTGAGCACTGATACAGCTGGTTTTGTTTGCATGAAGTCATCAGACTAAACTGTGGTAAATGAGAACACACCTAAAAAACTCTCTAAAAAGTTTTACCTAGAAATCGTTCTCCTTCCTCTTTGTGCAGAAAAGCCTCATTGTCGGTAAATCTCTGCTTTATTTCCAGCCGCGTTATTCTTACATCTGACTTCCGTCATGTGTCCTTCTGTCATGAGTCGTTTCTAAAACTTCTTCTCCACATCCTGTTCAGAGCTGCAGCTCTCATGTGACACACAGATGATGTCTGCAAATCAGGGTTTAAAAAAATATCCACTTCCACTTTTTGACAGAAAAATCGTGAGAAGAAGCTGCAGGCGACTCTGTCTCTGAGAGAAAGAGCTACTTCAAAAGTTTCACTCTGATTTTGTTTTAAAGAAACAGGAAAGTGTTTGGTAAAGGGACTCAAATGGAATTGGAACAAAAGTAATGGCTTTTATAATAATAATAGGATCTTATTATTCTTAGGTGAGTCCCCGCCTTTGTGTGCGAGTCCACAGAAGAACCTACGGTTTTTTTTGACGAATTCACAAAAGAGTCCTCGGTTTGGGAACGATTTCACGTGAGGAACAACGGTTTGTATTCGGTTTTATGAAAATATCCTCGGTTTTAAACACTTAGCAGGGGAATCCTCCGACGGTTTCACGGGAAAAGTGCTAAATGATTTATCATTTTCTGATCGCAATTGCAATTTCAAACATCATGATCATGTGATCGTTAAAGCTGTGATTTTTTCCTGCTCCTGACTGACCCAGGATCTGTTATATCAGCTGTTTCACACACACCTGTCTTTGAGTGTGAGACTGTTGGAAAAATACTTTTTTCCTTGGGATTGTTGGATTTTTTAAAAATTGTTTTGTATTATATTTGACTTAACTTGACACAATTAAGAATATTTTGCACTGTATTATTTTCTAAACTTAAGAGTCAAAGATAGCTCTTTTTGTTCTTCAGTTTTTAAAACTAAAAATACAATTTAAAAAGTCCGGTTTAGAAATAACTAGAAAAGGGGTTAGACTCTGGGTTCGATAAAAGTCAAAATTCGACTATTTATGTAAAAATCTTTTGCCTTTTATCCTTTGATTTGTATTTATTTCACATAATTTTGACCTAAATTTTAGAGTTTTGACTTTTTATCTCAAACTCTACCTTTATTTCAAAACGTAGACTTTAGTCGTCTTCAAATTTTGACCTTAAATGAGAAAGTTTGGACTTTTTTCACATAATCTTAAATTGATTTCTTAAACTCTGGAAGTTTATTGACTTTTCGTCTCAGAATTTTGTCTTTATTTCTCAAAATTTCCACTTTTCATGTTAAAATATTGACCTTTTATCTCAAAGTTTGAAACATTTCTTACCTCAGGTTTCATTTTCATCCTCACATTAGAGTGAAAGCTTTTGATGTTTCAATGGTTTGATGTAATTTTCTGTCAAGTTTGTTAATGTTACTGTAAATTGTGAAAACTTCACTAAAGTTTGATTTAAAGAAAATCGTAAATCAAATTGAAATCGCTGTATCTGCCAGAAAAATCACAATTAGATCTTTTTCTAAAACCGTTCAGCCCTTGTGCCTTCCTTGGCGTCCAAATATGCTTGAAAAATCAACTCAGGAGCCAAACATGGGCCAAAGTGCCTCATTGGGAAGCCAGAATATACTATATAATAGGGTCAGGAGCCAAAACATATGTTTAATTGCCCTCCTGGTTGGTGCACCGCTCAAATCTGCCACTTTAGCTGGTGAAACATGAAAAAGTGGTTTCCTGGGAGCCAAAACTTGCACTGTATTTGCTTTTTTTTGCTTTTGCTTCTGCCTTTTAAAATGTCCTCACACTCCACTGTGATTGCTTTTTGTTTTTTTAATGATGAGACTAAAACTTGACCTTTTGGAGAAACAAACCAGCTGCAGAAGAACCAAGAAACTGAAGCTGTTTGGAGAATAATTAAAGGAATAGTAAAGTCACCAGTTGCAGTGTCAGCTTAACGCGGATAAAGTCGTATTTTGTGTTCGTGTAGAGTTTGAGATTCGCGGCCTGTTTGAGTTTTTTGTGGAGTTTCAGTTTCACGGTTTCTGCAGAATGAAGACTTAAAGAGAAAAGAGAAGTTACGACGTGACTGTTTGCAGCGTTAGAAAGTGAAATAAAAGTTCAACGCTTTGATATTTTCAAACACGGAGGAGAGTTGTTAGTCACTGTTTGCCGTTCTCGTCTGGGTGTTTTCGCTCTCATTGATTCTTTTCTTTCTTTCCTTCTGTCTCCCTCGCTCCGTCTCTCTCACTCAGTGAATCATGGAAATTAAATGATTGAGTCTGTTCTGGCTGGCCTCCTAGACTTATTATGTAAACCTCTCTGTCTGGCTGTCTCAGTGCTGCTCAGTGTGTCACCGCGCGCGAGTGTGTGTGTGTGTGTGTGTTTTAGTGTGTGTGAGTTCGTCTGAGTTTGTCCGCTCATTTCCTGCCTGTGTTTCTGTTTTTCTTTGTGAAAATGATTTAAAAAACAGTTTAGTTTCTGCCTTTTCTCTCCCAGTGGAAGCTCTTTGCTGATATTATGTGTGTTTACAGAAGCCTGCGAGGATCAAACTTTGCCTTTTGTGTTTTTCCCGCCCTGACTGACAGCTGGCGTGATCCCAGAGCCAGAAACACTTTAATCCTCATGTACAATAAACACACGGTAATTTGTCTCGCT
This sequence comes from Thalassoma bifasciatum, assembly GCA_008086565.1. Lineage (NCBI taxonomy): Eukaryota > Metazoa > Chordata > Actinopteri > Labriformes > Labridae > Thalassoma > Thalassoma bifasciatum. Next base: position 2,875 of record RPOG01001618.1, on the reverse strand, counting down.
ACAAATGATTTTTCCAGAGTCAGTCAGCTCAAGCGGCTGCTCCGACACAAGAGAGCGAGTTCAGCTGCTCAAGAGCACGTCGGTGCAGGGTTTAACGTTTCCTGTTTGGCTCACAACCTCCTATTATTCTCTCACTTTGTCCTGTCGTCCTTTTTAATTATAGCGTTTGAAAGTTGGAGGAGCTACAGTTTGGAAAGTCTCCTCTTTATTATCCCTTTACACTCCAACATATTCTGGTCTATTTACCATGCTATGTTTTTAAAGCGTATAACTACACTTCATTTGAAAGATTTAAGTCTCTAGTTTTGGAAAATGTCATGTTTTTATATGTGGATAAAGTCCACATCAGGATAAATGCAGCTGAAACAGTGTTTTTAACTCTTCATTTTCTGAGCATCATTAACTTCAAGATGCTTCATGTCAGACACAAAACATCCACCACATCACTTCTACACCTTCTCATCTACATCTGGGTGAAATTTGAGCTTTTTAGGTAAAACTTTGTAGGAGTTAGAGAGTTTTTAGTCTCAGGTGAACAAACACCAGCAGATGCGTCTTTGTTAACCTCATCCTAGGACTTCATGCAAACAAAACCAGCTGTATCAGTGCTCAGTGTCCTCTTTGTAGTCAACTTTGCTCTCTTTGTGAAAAGGTTCAACAAAAATCATGAAATTGTAGTTCACAGTCACAAGTTGGACCTCTTCGGTTGCACAGGTGAATGTGAATGAAGATGCACGGCAATGGATCTCGTTCATGATCTAAATGGCTACAGCTGACTTGGTTTGAAAGGTAAAGTGATTGGTTACTGTACGTGTGATCTACACCTTTGCTAACAAAAAAACGAGCCTCTAATAGAGCTGTTATGTAAGACCACTCAGCAGGGAGCACTTGTTGTCTATCACAAGCTGTCCTGGGATGAAAACTCAACAGAAAAGGATGGGGTGACTTTAGTCTTGCAGCTAGAACCCTGTTGAAAACAAAGACTTGCAGCTTTGTCAGATTGACATTGAGGAGGAAATGCTCTAAGACTGTGAAGCTGCTGTTATTGATGAGAACGGACACGACAGACAGACAAACAACGGACTTTACAGGAGAAATTTCACCACTTGGAATAATTTGATGAAACAACACTTTTGATATGTTTGAACTCTGGATTCCTCTGGTGGAAAGGAGAGTGAATATTCAGGGTACGGGCGTCAGGATGTGACGTCATGACCCCAAACAGGTAGGACGTCCACGTTGTTGTGAGTGATTCTTTCACTAATTAAGAAAACTGTGAAACAAACTTAGAGACTGAAATGTGAAGAATCTTATCTTAATGTTTGATGGAGGTGTAAGTGTTCCTTCTCTGATGGTGTCATAAAAGTGGTGAACAGGTTGCTGGAGCATTAAATGGTTTTAAACTTTGCTGAAAGTGTTTCTCCTGTAACAGCTGCACTCAGACGGTTCAGACCTTTAGATAAACTCAGAGTCATAAAACGAGCTGCAGAGACCCTGACTCACTGCAAACCTGCACATCCTTCCTGATTTGTGAGGTTGTAATTGAAGGGTTACATATACTTGTTACACCCCACACACACACACACACACACACACACACACACACACACACACACACACACACACACACACACATTTGCAAAAGCACATCTGCTCTGAGCGGCAGACGCTGCTAGTCAAAGCACATGACATCAGCATTACTCACAGGCTAGCCATGCATGTTCTTCTGTGTGTGTGTGTGTGTGTGTGTGTGTGTGTGTGTGTGTGTGTGTGTGNCCCGTCTTCTCTCTTCTCAGACGTCTCCATCGCTCTTTGATCGCCACATCTCGAGTGTGTAACGTGGATTATCCTGCGTTATTCCTTCTTTCATCTTCTCCTGTCACACTCCGCTGCATCGCGTCCCACCTCCGCTTTAATCCTGATTCCTACACGAAGGTCAACGCAGCTTTAAGTTTCCGAACTCCTTTTTTTTTTTTTTTTTTTTTTTTAACATCTCTCTCTTTCTCCCCTGTGGTTTCTCTCTCTCTGCTGACGGCGAGTTTTCTAAAGTTTTGATGCCGTCTCTGAAGTCTTCTCTCTTCTTTGGCTCATCTGTTTCCCTCCCTCTGTCGTCCAGACTAAACATCACGTCTGCTCTCAGACTGAGGAATTATGCGTCTGGCTGAATTCTTATCGTCTTCCTGTTTCAAGTTAGGGCACTGTTCTGTTTCACTGACTGATTTTATTAGCCCTGCTCCACTCATTTCTTACATTTCTGTTTTATATCCAGTGGAGGAAAATCTCCAGACTTTATGTTCTGTGTCTAAAGCGTCTAAAGAAGTGGTTTGCCCAGTTTGTGGTTCTCTCAGAAACCTGACTTGCCCCTAAAACAAAAGACTGGAGGCTTTTACAGAGATTAATTATTGCTTTGGCTTTGGACTGACGTGTTAAGCCGCCACATGTGGGTGTAATGTTTGGGCGTCTGTATACTTTTGGTCATGTCTGTGGCTATTAATAGAGCAGAACATTCTTACAGGGAGGGAACGAACGCTTATCTCCTGATTTATCTAATTTACAAAATGAATCACTATCACATATTTGAATGTCGACTAAAGGTAACCACCCTCACCTGTGATCTATAATGATATTGGATGGAACATTTCTGGATTCTGAGTCATGAGGAAAGAAAAAGAATTGTCAAAGTTTCTGCAGGAAAAGTGAATCCAACTGTATAAAACAGGAAAGGGATATAAAAAGATATCCAAGGAACTGAGGATGCCAATAAGCAGAGTTCAAACTCTAATGAAGAAGTGGAAAATGAGGGATTCTGTTGAAACCAAACCACAGTCAGGTAGACCAACAAACATTTCAGCTACAACTGACAGGAAAATTGTTC